>JAMWET010006761.1:0-62500 GCA_024036415.1 Prochilodus magdalenae
GAGGTCAGGACTGTGTGCAGGCCAGGCACGTTCTACCACACCTGTTCCTGAGCTGATCTGAAAGCCACATGAAGTTTGGAGGTCTGTAGTGATTGAGTTGGCGACCCCTGCACACTATGCTCCTCACCATCCGCTGACCCCGCCCTGTAATTTTACGTGGCCTAACGCTTTGTGGCTGAGTTGCTGTTGTTCCCAATCGCTACCGTCTACTTTATCATACTCCCACTGACGGCTGACTGTGAATGGCATCCTATCACGGTACCAGGCTGGCTCCTGAGAGCCAACCACTCTTTCACTGATGTCTGTAGAAGCAGTCCGCATGCCTAGGTGCCTGGTTTTACACACCTGTGGCCATGGAGGTGATTAGAACACCTGAACTGAATGGTTTGGATGGGTGTGCGATTCTAGTCTGCGTAAGTGCCAATGGGAACACTAGCATTTATGAATAAACAGCACTCCAGTTTTTATTTTTTTTGCAGACCTGAACCACCTGAACAGTCTTTAACTGCTACTGGCTGAAGCCCTGGACGTTAGAGTTTGTGTCAGAGCCACCGAGTCATTTACACATTAATGCAGCTCAACCTCTTTTATCATGACGGATTAGAATGATCATTTCCTTGACTCCTGAAGTCTAATTGCAACAAATCAGACTCTAGCATGCAGCAGCCACCATGAAATTACATGAAAGGGCTTGACCTGCATGCCTAAACAGTTCCAGCTCCTTGTTATATACGATGCCAGCCAGACGTGAGCAGGCCTGGGTGACCGGGTGATGTAAGCGTCAGCTGATATCCGCAGTCATAATTCTATAACAATGCTTCAGAGGCATCAAAGGAGAAAGTGGTAGAGCGAAGGAGGACCGATTTGAACTTTTACACAGATTGCTAAATAATATGTGCATCCAACGTTTGTCTGCACTGACTGCTGAAACAGTGCAATGCTAAAGGGACTTGTGCAGATTTCTGGCTGAGTAAATTCTCCATCCTTTTGAGTTGGGAGCTTCCCAGAGTGCGATATACCAACCGAGAAAGCATTTCCTGCACATCGGAAGCGTCCCTGTGGTTCAGAGGAGCTGTGAATTAATAAAAATATAATACAGCATGCAATCTCACAGGCACCTATAGCTGAAAGCAGCTGTGGGCGATATAGCGCCTGTAATCCTTACTCCGGTAGGAGTCCTGCCATAAACTTTATACCAGCATGCCATAAATAACTGAGGGAACGCAGCCGAGGCTAGCGTTAGCCTGTTAGGCCAAACAGAGGTGTTTCAGTCATGTTGCAAATGAAAACGATAAAGCCCCTCAGTCAGAGTCTGTCTAGCCTGTGGCATCTGAGGCAGTCCCACCTTGTTTTAGAGGCAAAGAGGATAAAGGAACGGCTGGTCTTTCGGGAATAGCTTCATCCTAACATGGACGCCAGTTGGCTTTCCTCTTGTAAGGCTTGAGAAGCTGCTTGACTCCGTCAACTGCATTAGATGAGGCACCCACGACTGAATCTGAATCGCTAATAATGTCCCCATCCAAGAAGTGTCTGATGGTCAGACAAATGGCTTGAGACTTATTGGAATTTTCCATTCCACCTTTAACAGCCTAGCAGTTACACATTCAGGCGCCTGTACCATGTACAATTCCGCTCGACTGAAGGTGGAACGGACAACCTACAGGAATGAAAATTGGTGGGTAGGTTTGACATCATGAGACATGCAAATGAACCAAGTTTCACACTCAGCTGCACATGTGACAAAAGCAAGGACAGGCCTCGTCACTGTGCCTGACCACCTCAGACATTAGCAAACATGGCGGCCCAACGCCGTACTGAGAGACATTACTTTTGTATGTTGCCCATATCAGTCATTAAGTCCATTAAGCCTAGCCACACAAGGTTTACAAAGTGCTGATAGATGAGGTGATCAAAAACACATTGGTAACCTATTGGGAAGTTGAACCCAAACCAGAAGGAGTTCAGGAATGCTCTTGAAGAAATGATGAAGCTCTGTACTGAACTATTGAATATGGGACTTTCAACCCAGGCTGTAGTTCCTTTGTCATATGTTAAGACAAAGAAAAAAAACAAAAAACAAAAAAAAAAACAGTGTTATTTAGACATACTTCCTAGGCAGTGTGAGAGGCTTGCTGTGGGATTTATAAAAGGTGCCCTACAGACTGTCACGATAACCCCACGACAAGGAAAGGCCAAACTCAGCAGCACCTTTCAGGGAATACCTAGACACACAAACCTCACACCCCTCATGAATGTCTTCAAAATGAAAGAGGCCTGTAGAGTTGTTTGTGATGTTCACTTAGCAACCTTTACTCACCGAACAACACATGAAGCATTTCAACACTCAACACCCCCCCCCCCTTTCAAATCCAGCGCTATCATTCAGTGTCACCTGGCTTATTATAGTGACATCAGAGCGAACTGCTTTACGTCAGCTGTCATGTTTCATTGTCCACAGCAGCAGCTGTGAGGAGTAACAGACATGCCTGTTCCTGTTTGCTCCGCGAATGCTTCCTAGCACACAGCGATGGGATTACGGTACCCAACTCACAAGGTCAGGTTGGGTCCGAGATTAGTTGACTGTCCCCTCACATGTGCGGTAGTGGTGCGTTCATCCAACACTGAGAACTCGAGTCAAAGGCGACGATCTCTAAACCGCTGGTGTCATCTCCTTCCACTCTCAGCTTTGAGCAAGCAAAGCCGTGTGGTCAAAGAGTTTGGCATGCAAGACAAGCACAGCATGTGGGGTTTAATACACCTGGTATGAGAACGCAGGGAGGGCAAACACTATAATGGGGTCCCTTTCGTGGATGGAATGGTTTAGAACTCTGAGGGGATACAGTCCCAGGACCAGATCTACACGGTGATCTTGCCACTCCACCTGCCCCCCCTTCGCCAAGATCTGCAAAACCGTCCAATGAATTAAACACAACACGAGAACGTGTGCATGCTCATTAACACCACCTTGGTGCCTGAAGTCTGAAGCTGACTGAGTGCACAGTTTGAACAGAGCCGGTGAGATTCGTGTTTGGTGGAGCAGAGCGGCCACGCCTCCTGCTGTAGTTCACTAGCTGGTTCTTACAGCTTGAGGCTGTGAGCCGAAGCTTTGTAGCCAGCAGCTTCACCTGGGTTCCTGCTCATTTGGTACAACCCTTCAGAACTGAAGAAAGTTTAGAGCCGCCTGTGATTACAAAGACACGGCACTGTCAGCTAACGCTAACAAACAACCCACCAGCTTCCTATCCCAACATGTGAAACACAGGAGCTGATATGATGGATAAAGCAGAAAGCAGAGCGAGAGGAGGAGCTGATGCCTGCCTGTGGTTTGTAAGCCTGTTGGGTGGTGTAGTTATTTATATGTGAAACATTCACATTATATTTCTCCACTGTGGAGACCAGAGTACATCTCTCCAGTACTCTCTCCATCCATAAGCTGCACCAGTAATGTGGAAGCACGTTGAGATGTCTCCCGAACTCACTGTAGTAATAACGCTCTCCCAGTTGGGTGCCAGTATCAGTTTGGCTCGAGTTATTGGGCCATAAAAGTTCCTAAAAGTTTTAATCCCATAATAACACCATAACAACCCTTAATACAGCCCGGGAGCGGGTGGGAGAGGCATGTGCAAGCCAAACTAAAGAAGAAGAGCAGTGAGGACGACATGAGAGCTGCATTGAGTCCTCAATTAGCCACCGCAGTTTCACTAGCGTTGAATTCAAGGCAAAGAAAAGGCTGGAGGACTTAAACGATGAAACGAGAGCGCAGATCTGAAGTGGATATTCTAACGATGGTGATTTCTACATAGGATCTGAAGTCAATAGGCACGGCAGGGTCATTACTGAGCATCTCTCCAACATGAGCTTTAATAACCGCTTAAAAAAAGATGAATCAGGCAACACTAGAGGTAGAACCCAGCCTGGTATGTGTGTACACGGTTTCATTTGGGCCAAATCTGCATTTATGGGAAGGAAGGAGTTCAAATATTTATTAGGAGGCCCTGTTTATTAAACTAGAACAATAAATGATTCATTTATACAGCTCCTTTCTAAAAGACCACGGCTGCTTTACACAGCGGATCAAAGAAACGGCGGGCACAAACCGGTTGCTATGAGATGGCTATGAGAGGAAAGTGTTGAGTAAAGAGGACAGATGAAATGGAAGTGCGGTTGCAGAGAGATTGGGGTTAAAGTTAGGAATGACCTGCCTCGCGTCTGGAGAGTGGGACCGCAAACGTTCCACCGCCAGGCAGCCTGAATGAACCCGGGGAGGTGAAAGGGCTGGGCAGGCTCCCAGCACAGGGACTTCATACCGCTGGGTTTAAAAAGCAGTGAAGGTTTATGAGCAGCTTATTCCTGAACCGGGCGGAGACATGAAGACGCTTTACAGGCCTCTGCTGTTTCAGTCCCAGCACATGACTAGATGTGGTTGTACATGCTGGAATGAAATGAGCCGCTTTCCTGTTTTTGGTGAGCTTAGAAGTAATCAGATGAGCTCTGCTCTGATTGGCTGGTTTACAGTAAGTCACTTTTCATTCCCTTTCCAGAGAATTGCATGGTTGATTCTGAATAAGACTGATGGTGGCTTCTTATCTGAATGGTTCACTCCACCTTAAACACTTTGGCTTGTACAGGCATTGCTAGCTATGCTAACGTTACTTAGTTAGTTACTTGGAGCTTGCTAGTAGCTAACGGTACGTACACTAGCTACTCGCTGGGGATATCAACACAAAGTAAACGAAGGTTGTTCCTCACTATGAACTCTCTATTACAGTAAACAGTGGCAACATCACACAGCATGGCTGCTCCTAGTGCTACAGTACTGGTGTCGGGAGGCTAGCAAACATGGAACGGTGCCAATTGCGCAGCCAAGATCTCTCAACATTGTCCAAAATCGGAGAAACTGTCCACAGTGAACTGTCCAACTCTGAATTAGGTTGTCCAGGTTTTTGACGTGAGAGCTGAAGTCTTATTCACCAGCTTGATTAACCAATCTTCCGGTCCGCCTTAAATAGTTCAGGAGAGTTTTTGGAATTGGTCCTGTTGTACCATCCTCCTTCACAAATGGAGGAGGAAGTACAGTGCTGGAGGTTCACCGTATGGCAGTTCTATTTATTGAACTATGACAGTGTAAACCCAGTGTCTGTTCTATGGCACTGTTAAAGACCTGTGTGTCAATAGAACGGCATACATTGAAAAATATGTCCTCCTGAACATTCAACGTTTAAACACGTGCGACCCAATCTGTTATACATGCGAGGGCTTTTGAGCAGGAAAGGCTCAAAGACGAAATTAGAAATCAAACTAATCCATCATCCCAAATATTATAAACATCAATCATCTCAGTTTAATTGTATCATTTATAATGCCCTCTTTCTTTTCTTAGACCCGTAAATATACAGTAGTAGCGATACTTTACCAAGCAATGCTACATTCAGAGTAATATTTATGTTCATGTTTAATTTGGCTGATTTTTGGTTCATGGTTTTGAGCTTTTCATGGTGATCACCGTTATCCCAGTTTACCTCCCACTTCCAACATCAGACAGGCTTAATATAAAACCAACTACCCTGTTTTTGTTGTTTACGCTTGGACAGCGGGTTGACGACCGTCAGTGAGGTGGCTTATAATATTAATTATCCAAGTGAACCGGTTCTTTAAAAAACACAGCCGTGTGTCTAAATATTAAAGACCTGTTTTTGTTTATTGGATCCCCTTTGGAGCCATAATTGATGTTTTCACAGAAGGAGCGATCCATATTTCAAAACACAGAGAAAGAAAATGTAGAAATAATGAGTGAGACGGAGCGGAATACTGTGTTTATATGGTATACGCAAAATAATCATGGGTTAAAAGGTGTAACTGAAAATACTATTTAACCAATTTTGGACTGCAAGGAGGAAAAACAGGGAATAAAAAAAAAAACCAGGTCACAGACACTGGTCAGGTCACACAGGCTCAAATAGATAAAGAGCAGCAGCAACATGCAACACTCATGTTAAGCATCAAGAGGGATACAACACCCAAGAACTTGTCCAACACAGAAAATTAAAAAAAAATGTAAAAAAAAGAAATTTTATATATATATATATATATATATATATATATATATATATATATATATATATATATATATATGATATATATATATATATATATACACACACACACACACACACAGGGGTTGGACAATGAAACTGAAACACCTGTCATTTTAGTGTGGGAGTCTCATGGCTAAATTGGACCAGCCTGGTGGCCAATCTTCATTAACTGCACATTGCACCAGTAGGTTGGTGCACGTCTTGCTGGCGCATCTGTGACCAAGACAGCAAGTATTTGTGATGCATCAAGAGCCACGGTATCCAGGGTAATGTCAGCATACCACCAAGAAGGACGAACCTCCACCAGCATCACGTAGTGACCTGGCCACTATCCTGCAAGAAGAATGGCTTAAACTCCCTCTGACCACTGTGCAGGACGCAGTATATGTCATTCCCAAGACCAACTGACGCTGTATTGGCCGCAAAAGGAGGCCCTACACCATACTAATAAATGACTGTGGTCTAAAACCAGGTGTTTCAGTTTCATTGTCCAACCCCTGTATATATATATACAAAAAACTGAAACAGAAAGTAAAACACTATTGTCTTCATGTATCACTAAATTATATGTGTGCCATAACGCCCACCCCAACAAACAACGTGGATAGCTAGATTTAACTTAACACGCACCTGGGTTAGAGCATGTTTGCGGGGCAAGGAGGTGTTGGGATACAGCTAAAGAAGTCAATCAAAATTACATTCATCACTGAATCGAAAAATGTCAGAACCGCAGCTGACAGGTACTGTACTCGCCGCAGGACATCGGACGTCTGTTAATCCTGAACCATACCTGTCTGTGTTTATTGTCAGCTCCCCCCACCACACCCCATGAGATATCCTGACTCTGCTCTGGCCAGACGTTTTCAGTTTGGTGCGTCACAAATGTACATGCGTGTTTACCAACACGTCCGATTTAGACGCACTGAGGAGAATGATTGCATGTTTCCACATGACTGCAAAAATACATCATCAGCCACGCTCTCTCCTTACGCAAGGTGCCAAGGCATGAACCCGTTATGAGGCCCTGCAATTTCTGCATGGCGACCTTGAGGTTCTCAAAAGCAGTGGTGCTGAAAACCCATGAAAACATGGAATACGGAAAGAAGCACATACAACACATGCACACGACATGCTCTTCCTTGAGGGGCGTAAACAAGACTTGCTTTTTCTTTTTGACCACAGCACCCTCTAGTGGTCAGGAATTAGACTGCAAGGAGACTGTCATTCGCATCACATGTGGTACATGGGGTGGAACGAAACTGTAGTACTCAAAGACCCAAACAGCACTACTTAAATAAATATATATAAATATATAAAAATAAATATATATATATAAAAAAGAGAGAGAGAGAAGAGCAGCAGGAAATTGAAAAAGGTGTTCTCTAGTGTTCTAGGAAGGCTTTACACTAGATACTGGAACAATGCTGTGAGGATCTGATTGTGTTTGGAGACAAGAGGATCACAAAAGTCTTGGTTGGCTGGTTCCACTGCTCCACAGACTAACGTGGCTGCTCCAGAGCAGCATTATATGGGTAATGCCTTCCTATGGAGATTATACCAGCTGCGTCAGCAAAGTGCAGCTGAATCCATTAATTAAAAAGGGGGCTGGTCCCTTAAGATAGAATGTACAGGGACAAGGGTACCTATAGATCTTTGATCGACACCACAAAGCAAATTCAGATGCAGACTTGGATGCCAACAGACAGAACCTAACAACACATCGACTGTGTGGGATGACGAGCATGCCTAAAATCTCTAACGGCAGTAGGTTGTAAGGACAACAAGCTCATACTGTCCTCGCTGATGTGCTGTAACTTCAGTTAGACAGCCAGCCAAGCTCCGTACACATCACACTGGAGTCAGGGAGTAGCTGAAAAAGCAACAGGCATATCAACAGGATGGGTCTTAATCGCCGCTAGAGCTCCTAACAGCCTTATACAGGACCACAGGCTTCCTACTTCTGGTCTAAACAGGAAGTACTTCAACGAATACTCAAACGTTGCCTAAAGGGCAGAACAAAGCTAACGAGAGTTCCCTGCCTGAATGTCTGAGCCATGCTTCCTTCAGTCATCACATATCTGCGGCTGTGTGGTCGCTCGAACTCCCAGTTCTTATCCAGATCATCTAGCCCTTAGCGTTCAGACTTCAGCTAGCATAGCTGTCCACTAGTCCTGTCTGCGAAGCTCCTCCACTGTCCCGCCGCTGATCTCTCAGCAGCAGGGTCTCATGGCATGCTGTCTCAACTGAGCCGATAGGCTGATAGCTTTCTTTTATTGTCCTGTTGGTAAACCAGCAACGTGCATTCAACTCCACAGCACCTTACCAGTGGCAGAGACATTCGGGTGTCTGCCGTGTGATTTAAACTGGAAAAGGAAACCTTGCAAGTCCACTGCAGCTTACCTGATGTTCAGTCCAGTGGTCTGTCCAAGATTCCCCCAAGTTTGCAGCTCCAGCTCTAATTTCTGTAGAAGTAAATAAAGAGGCAGCGGTTAAAAGAAGAGCCCCTCTTCTATCGATATTAATAAAGAACAATCGATTCAAGTTTGTATTACACAAGTAACATCACAGCAGGCAGATTTCAGCCTAAACGTGCTTTAAAGATGGTGATAGTATGTCTCCACAAGCTTACAGTCAGAACTAAAGAAAAAGCACAACTGCTGTTTCAGATAGCAGCCCGGCCACTAAACATTCATCACCTCGGAGATAAAGCTCTCAGCTGTGCGCGTCTCTCAGCTGATAAAATGACTTAGAGAGGACATAGAAAGCAAGCAGCGCACTGGTCCAGGTTCCAAACGCTCTGCTTCTCCGTCAAAGCAAGCAGGAGTTTGTCCTTAGCTGAACTCAACCTGTCGCTTGCCTAACGGGACTTGTGTTCTAGCTATGCTACATCTACAGGGATGTACATAAACATGGCCAGCACCATCAGCAAAGGCACAAGACTAGACCAGCCAAAGCAGAGATGAAGATAAACACCACTGAAAGCCTGGAACTACTGCAGCGTGTGAAGAAGGGTCGGAAGTGCGTATGCAGTATCAGCGGGCCCATCAGCTTAAACAGCACTTCGGCCTAACGTATTTGTGACAGCAATGGCGTCCTGTGGGTTTACTGTTTATGTTACCTCTTTCTCCAGCTCCAGTTTGAGCTTCTCCTCCACCACCTTCTCCATTCTCTCCAGCTTCTTCCTCAACCCCTCCGTCTCCTCCTTCAGTAGACTGCAGTTTTCTTTGGTCTCCCTGCACGTAGAAAAACACAACCATGAATAAAAATTCATAAATAATAGATTAAAGAAAAAGCATAACAGCTCAAAACCCACACTGGTGGAGATCACCGGCTGCTGCTGAGGGCCTGGTGGTGATGTAGCCTTGAATTAACCAAGTACAGCAGGTCACGGTGAACGTCCCTGTACACTTCTCTGTTTTTCTTTTCATTAACAGATTCATATAGGTATCAGACTGGTGCAGAAAAGGCTAATAACGAGGAATTGTTACTTGTAAGTTGTTCACACTTCAAAAGAGCATAATTATTCATAAACCAGTTTATATAGAAACCGAAATGTAACCCATCTGTGCTGCAGTGTTCCCTGTTCTGCTTTTAAGTGATCGTTTGAAATGGTACAGAAATGAAATTCAGGATGAGCTTATTAATTCAAATTAGCATTGTCTGATGGATAGATAAGTGGTTTTACATTAAAGGACAGTTAAACATTTCTTTATAGTTATTATGCTTATATATCCATAACTTAAATTGCATTTCTCTAACTGCTTCTAAACTCCAGACAAGATTAAATAAAGATAAAAACTCAAATTCAGTTTTTCTACAAAACATCTCAATCGGGTTAATATCTAGGGACTTTGGAAGCTCTTACCACGTTCCTCAACCCATTCCTGCTAAAGGAGGCCATACCACTGCCACAGAGGGCCCACATGTCGCACTGGGTTTCCCATTGGGACTCATTGGGCAGATGACCTTGTCTTCATTGCTCCTAGGTTCAGTTTTGATGTTCATGTGCTACAACTCCCATTGTAGATATTTTCCAAGTGGACAAGTGTTAGCATAGGCTAACACTCTTCAGTTCTCTTTATGTTGTAACACATTCCTCCCGTAACCATGATTAAAAACGTCAACTGCCCTGACGCTGGTTTATTCCTTCTCAGCTCACCGTACTCACCATGCTGTGGAAGGACCCCACTACACCTGCCATATTGGAGTTACTCCCACCCAGTAGTCTGGCCATAATGATTTGACCGTTACCAAAGAGCCTCTGGTCTCATCCACCCATTTCTCCTGCATTCGATCCATTGACTACAAGACCTAATGTTCTACTGCAGGCCTGAGATGGACAGATTCACACTATCAGTCCCCATCCCACCTCTGGCATCCCCCTATCCCCCTATCTCCTCCGACACTCAGCCTGCACTTAGGATATCTAAAATGGATGTGAATCGGTTCCTCCAGAAACAAAAAGACCAGGAAAGCACCAGGTCCAGATGGTGTTTCTCCCACCTGTCTGAAAGCCTGGGCTGACCAGCTGGCTCCAGTCATCACCCAGACATTAAACAAATCACTGGAGCTGTGTGAGGTTCCCTCCTGCTTCAAACGCTCCACCATCATCCTGGTTCCCAAGAAAACCACTGCCACGGAACTGAATGACTACAGGCCAGTCGCTATGATGTCTGAGGTCATGAAGTCATTTGAAGGACTGGTGTTGGCCCACCCAAAGAACATCCCAGGACACCTACTGGACCCCCTACAGGTTGCCTCCTGAGCAAACAGGCAGTAGAGGACGCAGTCAACATGGGACTGCACTACATCCTCCAACATCCTGACCACCATCGTGTTTGTGGACTCCAGCTCGGCATTCAACACGATCATCCCAGAAATCCTCTCCCAGCTTCTCCCAGACGACACTACTCTCATCGGACTCATCTAAGGCGGTGTGTGTATCGGAGGGAGACCAAACAGTTGGTTCTCTGGTGAAGTCAGAACAATCTAGAACTGAAGACGCTGAAGCCCGTAGTGATGACTATAGGCTTTAGGAGACACCCCTCAACACTAATCCCCCTTACAATATCCACCAGCCCTGTGTCAACCGTGGACACCTTCAAGCGTCTGGATACCATCATTTCCCGAGGCTTAAAGTGGGAGACCAAGGACCTCCTCCCGTCCGGCAGGCGCTACAGGACCCTGTACATCAAGACAACCAGACACAGGAACAGCTTCTCTCCTCCGGGCATCACCTTCATAAACAGCTAACCAGTCACATCACCTGCCGAAACCAAATTCCTTGTGTCCCCACATATTTGGCCAATAAACCAGATCCTGATTCTGACATGTGACTATTTATAGGTCATCTGTATATAGTCATAATGTTATGGCTCTTTGGCATATAGAGTGGCAAACATTAACAAATATCGCCAACTTAGCAATGTGTAACGAGGTTCTAGGTCCACAGCCAGTCACTGATAAACACCGCCACGAGCCAAAAATACTTTTGGCTTCTACACCGTCCGTGTGTAATTTCCTTGAGCTTTCCTGCGTTGGTGCAGGTAAAGTAGCGTTAGCTTGTGAGCCTTATCAGTTTGCCTTTAAGCAATTCTGTTTCTTAACGTGTCATGCTTTCCACCAGAACACAGTACACACAGAGCACTTCGTCCAGCCATCTTGTACACGCTGCATCCCAGTTACCCACCATTCAGGACATCTATCACAAGCGCTGCCCGGGCAGGGCGAGGAATATCATCAAGGACGGTTCCCACCCGAATCATGGTCTTTTCACCCTCCTCACATCTGGCAGGCGCTACAGGAGCCTCCGCTCCCGCACCAGCAGACTCAGGAACTGTTTTTATCATGAGGCTGTGTGTCTGATGAACGCTGCACTGTACTGTTAATGCACTTTATCCGTCACCAAGCCTACTGTACACATGTCTACAGACTGCATACTCGTGTTTACAGACTGCATACTCGTGTCTACAGACTGCATACTCGTGTCTACAGACTGCATACTCGTGTCTACAGACTGCATACTCGTGTCTACAGACTGCATACTCGTGTCTACAGACTGCATACTCGTGTTTACAGACTGCATACTCGTGTTTACAGACTGCATACTCATATTACAGACTGTATACTCGTGTTTACATACTATATACTTGTGTTTACAGACTGTATACTCATATTACAGACTGTATACTCGTGTTTACAGACTGTATACTCGTGTTCACAGACTGTATACTCGTGTTCACAGACTGTATACTCATATTACAGACTGTATACTCGTGTTTACATACTATATACTTGTGTTTACATACTATATACTTGTGTTTACAGACTGTATACTCGTGTTTACAGACTGTATACTCGTGTTTACATACTATATACTTGAGTTTACACACTGTATACTATACCGACTACTGTGTTTACAGACTGTATACTCGTGTTTTTACAGACGTGTACACACTCATGTTATGTTTACAGACTCAGCATACTCGTGTCTTAGCAGACTGGGGTTGCATCTCGTCCAGAGCGACTTACACTTGTCAATCATATTACATGTAGTGTCCAATGTAGTGTTAGGAGTCTTGCCCAGACTGACTACTAAAGGTGTACCGACTGCATAGTACAGTCTCCCCGACTAGCATTCTCGTGTCTAGTCTCCCACATGTGGTGGTGGTGGTTCCCAGGCAGGTAGTGGTGTTACCTGCTGAGCTACACCCACTAGTTATGTCGTTCATTGTGTACATACTGTCTACTTGCACTACTCTTACAGTTCAAACATTCATCTGTAATGCTGCTCTTATACATTCATATATATGTATATAGATATGCTTATATATGCATATATTTATTATTACGGCTCTTTATGTAAATAATACTGTACTTGGACTTCTGCTTAGATGCTAACTGCATTTCATTGGCTCTGTACCTGTACCTGCACAATGACAATAAAGTTTAATCTAATCTAATCTAATCACGAGCTCATGTTATTAAAAGGGAAATGAAATCTGTACATGCAAATACGCATTATTTGAGGTCCCTGAGATATTTGAAGATACCTGAGATACAAATTCTCCTCCTGTAGACGTTTAACTTCTCTCTCCAGTTCTGGCAGCCTGGCCACCTCCGTTTTCATGTTCTTCACAATGACAGAGTCCTGCTCCTGCAGCGCCAAACGCCTTTTCAGCTCCTAAAGGCAGAGAGCATTTCAGTGTAAAGCCGTAAACTGGGCACTTACATTCATCAAAATCACCTCCTGAGTGAAATTCACTGAAGCTTCTCACACCAATACAAACACTCTGATCCCAATACATGGATATTGTGACGATGTACCTTAATCTTGAGCTCGCTCTCTGTGCTGGACAGCTGAGACGACTGTAAGGTCTGGTACTTCTGATTGACGTCCTGGTACTTCCTATCAGAGTCAGACACGTGAAACAAATGAGTACGAATTTGATGTTACACAGTTTATATTTTCGAATGCACTCGGTTTACAGGTGGTGCGTTTACTGCATACTTGCGCTGCATCTCTAGCTGCTCCTGTAGAGCCTGGTTTTCCAAGGTCTGGGTGGAGAATTTTGACTCCTGAATCTGCAGCTTCTGGTTAAGCGTCCGCAGCTCATCTTTGAGTTCACTGGCCATCTGAAACAAACACAAAGCAGCATCTCCATATAGCCTTTACTGAGGTGATGAGAGCCTTCGCTCGTTTCCCTCCCTCTCTCTGTACCTGGTTGGCCTCTGCAACTTTGTTGTCCTTCTCGTTGGCGTGTTTGTGGAGTTCCTCGATGCGTCGCTTTAGGGCCTTGTTGGTTTCCATCTGTTCACTCAGAGCCTGGCTGGACTTTTCCTCTTTTTCCTCTAAGCGTCTGATCTTTGTCAGCAAGTCCTGGTTCCGGTCAACCTGCCTCTGTGGGAGAAAACGGAGCCATTTCTAGCTTTTCAAGTATTCAATTTTTAACACAGGTGTGTGTGTGTGTGTGTGTGTGTGTGTGTGTGTGTGTATAACTGGGAATCATCAGGCACCTGCAAGTCCCTAGAACTAGAGTGCGCCTCCTTCTCCAGCTCTATACGTGCTCTTTTGTGGCTGAGCTCCATCTGCTGTTTCTCCTGAGTGAGCTGCAACAGGCTGGTGTGGGAGCGGATTCGTTCAGCTGCCTCCTCCATCTACAGAGATAACACAGTGCATGAGCTAATCAGTACAGCTTTGATCATATACACCATAGACAGAAGGACCCTCACACAATGGGGTGTGATTATTAAATCATGTATTCAGACTAGCAATTTCTCCTTTAGCTTTAAACGACCTGACGGCGTTCTGTCTTTCATTAGGTCCCTACAAGCCGAATTAAACCCACAGCAGGAGCACCCAACTCTACACAACCTGTGTGTGGTTTAACTGATTCATTATTCCAACTTGTGCATGAAAGGGGTGGAGTTAAACCGCCAGAGGCTGAACAGGTCACATGTTTTTGTGACATCCCAGCAAATTCAAAAGTGTCTAGCGTTAACACAGTGTACTTCAAACTGGGAATGAAATTGGATTTTCCAAGATACAGGACCCTCGAATCAATGAACTACACCACTACAATGACCCTGACCAGAAACTGGACAGTCGCTGAGTTTTCTGTGACTGACCTCTACCCTTTGGGTATAAAGCTTCTGAAGGTCACTTCGTCCATAAGCAGGCTCAACCTCCAGCAGGGAACGGTCCGGACGGGAGATTAAGCTCTTGAAAGATTTCAGTGTGGAGAAGATGGTGGTGTCCTCCTCTAGATCACTCATCTTGGCAAACCCTTCAGGCCTTGTAGCTGTCGAGTAAACGAGTTTGTGTAAAACACTCACAAAGCAAAAACTGTTCCTAACACAGGCTGTAGCTGGGAAAGACCTTCGGCAGGACCCTCCTTCATTTGCTCACCAGCATGTGGGCTCAGAGCCGGAGAACAGGAATAAAAACATATCCATCTAGTATAAGAAACTATAAGGCAAGTTTACTCTTCATGGTCCTGGTGGGTACCATGAAGGGTACCCACCAGGACCACTTGGTGGGTAGGTTCGACATCATGAGACATGAGAACGACTGAGGTTTCACACTAGGCCACATGTGACATAAGCTAGGACAGGGCCTTATTGCTGAACCTGACTGACTGTATAAGGTGGTCATGTTGCACATGCTCCGGGAAGCGGCATAGTCTTATCGATGTACTGCACACCATACCGGTCATGAGGATACTACCATAGCACGCTGTTGGTGGCAGTGGACAGAAGAAGGCATGCACCAGTGACACTAAGGGTCTAGGAGACCTACACAAACCATGGAAAGAGAGAACCAACAGACTGTCTGACAATCGCAGAGTGACCCAACAGCCACGACTGCAGACAGCTAAGGCCCACTGGCAGACGGCTGCACAAGACAGGACTACATGTACACAGACACTACATTACAATGACTGTCAATAACACCACCCCTCCTCCACCTCTACCGAACAATCTGCAGGGAGTGTGTGAGAACTGTATGGGACTGATTATCACAGGACACCATTAAAGACCTTATGTTGATTCTGAATAGCATTGCAACCACACATTTCCTGCTGTGTGCGGCTATTTTTTAATGACGAGTGTTTCTCAAAATGATGACTAGCATAGTTAAACCTCTGGTTCGGTGTCTGAGCATCAGTCAAACCTTAAAACTGAAAAAATAAAACTTTCCAAATCCTTCCTTGTCCTCTCATTGTTAACCCTATTCAAGACTTCTACCTTCTTGGTCCACTTAAAGTCAAAGACGGTAGCTCATGTGTTGCTGCTGGGTTGTGTTTTCCGCTAGTCCTTGATCAGTGGTTACAGGACGCTGTCCACAGAACACCGTCAGCTGGTGGACTACTCTCAGTCCAGCAGGGACACTGAAACGTCTGATCCACTAACACCAGTCAGAGTCACAGTGGTGCTGAGAATGATCCACCACCCACATGGCGATCCTGCGGGAGGTACCGACCATTGACGAACAGGGTGGAAACAGATGGACTACAGTGGATCAGAGTGAGGCTTTAAAGTTCTAACTCAGTGGTCCACTGCTGAGCTTTTATCTGGGTGGGCAGTAAACACCTTGCCTGGTAAAAGAAGTATAGCTCTATGGCTGCAGGCCCACAGCACCGCTTACTAAACCCAAGGAAACACCTGCACTGGCTTTTAACGGCCACGTTTTCAGGAAAACATCTGAAATTCGTCCACTTTATCACAGAAACCTGGAGGGAGGTCCGGAGAAACAGGAGCACACACCTGCTGAAAAACACTGGAGGGCTGCGTGTCAGGCCACAGGTGACAACACTACACCTACACTCCTGCTGCTACGGCTAGCGGGATGTAGCAGCTCCTAACCTGCTGTTTAGTGAAGCAGTAAGTGGAGACGCAGCCTAAGCACAGCCAAACCAACAACTTCACCACACACCTGTTTGTTTGAGGACTGTAGCTAAATGCTAATGCTGCTCATGACCATGTTCAGGGCAGTCCTATGGCGCCTTGCATTGGAGACGTTAGCTCCAGCTACCAGTGGTAACTACAAGTCCTCAGACTGACATGTTTCTATTCCGGTCTCCCGAAACAGTTCGCTAACGGTGTACGCTGCTTAACAACAGTTAGCCAGTTAGCCAGCTATGCTAGCTAGCAGCCTGACACCTGCGGGCACGGAGGGAGAAGGTCTTCCCTGGCTGAGAGTGAACAGTGCGCGCCGGTAAGTGTTTACTGTGGAAAGCTCCCAGCCGTGTGGTTTTCTTACAGGCTGTTGAATTAGAGTTTTAGAGGTGGGTTTACCTGCAGTGTAACTCAGACTGTCTGAATCTCCCTCCTTTCGCAGTTCGAACTTGTTCTTCTTCTTCTGAGAACGGGATGCTGTGAGCTCATACAGACAGAGGACATCGAGCGCCACCTACCGGGCGCTGCGCCGCAACAGCTCTTAACTAGAAAACAATCGGAGGACATTTCCAGACACTTCTCAAACTTCCTGCACAACCCGGTCCTTAAGATGCATAAGCTAATGATAAAATAGGGCTAAATCTGGAATAAAAACGATTATGCATTTCATGTACCTCTTTATTATGAACTGATTTTAACCAGTTTTAGAACGTGCTATTTAACTGCTGTATTCTGGATTAAAATTTTAGTATTTTATTTATATTTTTCTGTACTTTTTGTATATAGATCTTATTTATTATTTGTATATTTTCCTGACACTTCTGCTCTTTCTTCTGTGCTGCTGTAACATTGCAAATTTCCCCACTGTGGGATCAATAAAGGCTTATCTCATCTTATCTATCTTAAAGTACTATTTCAAATGCAGCTAAATAATAGCTTTGCTTTTCTGCTCGTACAATATCCAGCTGATTCAGTTGGTAGACGAAGCGTCAGACAATGAATGATATGAACTGGAGAATGAATAATGAAAGACACCCTTCTGTGTGATATCTATAAGGATATGGTGCTTTAAAGGGGAAGATTTCTGCCCAAACGTTTAGGATATAAACAAAGTCATCCAGAGTTTTTATTTTTTATTTTATTTTATTTTATTTTATTTTATTGTTTTATGTGGAGTCGTATTTTAACGTACTTAATTTCAGAATCATGCCTGCTCAAAACGCTCCCCTCAGTGGTGATAGTAACCAGACTTTTATAGGTTTATAGTACTTCTATTATACAGTTTTGTTCTTATACATATTTTAATTTATTTATTTATAACTTACTGATAAATCAGTAGCTTTAAAGGGTGGAGTGCTGTAGAAATACTACCTCCTGCAAGGCTATAAAAACCTACAACGTGCCGTATTATTTATTTATATATGTTATATAAATAAATAATAAATTATACTTTATCAGTAGAACTATTTATCTATATAGTATATAATTAATTTATTATTTATATAGTATATAATTTAACATTTTTATCCTTTACTATATAATTCCCAGAGGCTTGTTATTTATGTTTCCGGCCATGTTTTTGTGTATAAAGTGTAAGATAATAAGAATTTATAAGAATAAAAAAATAAACAAACAAATGAATAATCATTTCCGCTTCCGGAGCTGGGCAGTAGTTGGTGACGTTGCCCTGGTGGACGTGTCGACTTCCTGTTTCGGTTCGCTCCTGAACTTCACTCAGCAGAGCCCACTCAGACCTCAGCTTCCACTGGATCCCTGTCTTTGAAGGACCACCCGTTAGGATGACCAGCTCACAGGTGGACACCAAGACCCTCTGCCTGTTCGACGTCGACGGGACCTTAACGGCAGCTCGACAGGTCAGTGCCTTCGAGAAGTCAGCTTCCAGTTCCACCTTAACCGGTGGCGCCGTGAATGTAACTGGTGCAGAATTTAAGGTGGACCGGACTTGAGCTTCGTCTAATTCCGGATACAGTGATGTGTTTCCGTATCGGGTGTGTGTTTAGTAGACTGTAAAGCTGGTGGCGGTGTGTTTATCTGGGTTTACAGCATCTCCCAGACTGACCTGCTCTCTGACTGGTTATGGTCCTCACCTCGGTGGTCCCTCTATAACGCCTGTGGGGTTCCTGTAGAAAAGCTATTACCACTTACATGTCAACAGACTGTTTTGGATACTGTGTCTTTAAGGCTGAGATATGTAAATGAGCTCTGTTCTGATTGGCTGCCCTGTATTGCGCCCTATTTAAAAAGTAGACTGGGCTGAAAAACCTGAATGGGTGGAGCTAAACTGCTGCAGACTGTATAGGGGGGTATAAACTGGCTGGCCACTGTATTAACACCACCTCCTCGTATTTACACTCACTCCTTACCCGTTTAATCAGATCCCCTCTGTAGTTCTACAGTTCCAGACTGTAGTCCATCTGTTTCTCTGTATACTGTATTACCCTGTTCTTCATAAGTCAGGACCCCCCAGGACCACCACAGATTGAAGTGTTACGTGGATGGTGGATCATTCTCAGCACTGCAGTAACACTGACGTGGTGGTGGTGTGTGAGAGTCACACAGAATTCCAGTCAGGAAGAAAACCTCCACCCTCCTTCTGCTTTCCTGGGATGGATAATGTTCTCGGTGTGTGTGCGTTTCAGAAAGCGACTCCGCAGATGCATCAATTCTTAACGAAACTGAGACAACGAATAAGAGTCGGGGTCGTCGGGGGCTCGGACTTGAACAAGATCAAAGAGCAGCTGGGAGAAGATGGTGAGACATGTTCACAGATCCTGTCACACGTGTGCCGGTGGTTTCGTGTTCAGTGGCTGGCCAGTTTAACTTCGCATGGCGTTTTGTTACAGTTACTGAGCGTGTGGATTACGTTTTCGCTGAGAACGGTTTGGTCGCCTACAGATTTGGGCAGCTACACTCTGTACAGGTAAGACCGAACAGTCCTAATGACTATTTACAGAACGGGGGTTGAGTAACTCTGTGTCTCCTAGCTGTTCGGTACTGTAACAGTAACTTAACAATACTGTTAATATTAATGTATTACAGTAATAGAGCTTTTCATTAATCACATCTACTAACGAGACATTCCAGCCTGAAACCACATGTGTAATGTTATTGGTGGTGTTACGCTGTATTCTTCATAATTGAGGTAAAAACTAAAATTCCTGAATAGACCTCTCCTACCAGATACTACTGATTCTTTGCTGGACTTTAATAACCATGGCCCAAAGACATTTCATGAGAACTCGGTTCTGAAAGCTAGATATCAGAACTTCATAGCTGAAAGCCAGGGGCTATCCGTTTTAAGTAGCTGTAGAACCTCGTTAAGGTCTTTGGTTGAAAGTCATCGTTTAACAGACACCAATGAGGTGACGATGGAATGCATCATCAGGACGTTTGGATAACATGTTTACCTCTTCTACTATAGAACGATTCCAGAAAATGAAAAGGCGTCACAACAATGTAATGTGCTGTATATCGTCGCTGTCCAAAGAAAAACAAGTATCTCCAAAATGGCAACTTTACAGGAGAGGCCAAAAACCTTGTTTAAGTTGAATGGAAGTCAATGGAACCAGACGTCTTTCCAAACGTTTTCGGGCCATTTCTGTTGGTTCATTTTTCATGAAATTTCTACCAAGTGTAAAGGGCAGCTCATGTGATCAAATGAGGCATAAAAGTAAAAATCAACAAAAATGGAGATACATGTTTTTTCTTTGGACAGCGACGATATGCTGTGTGTTTTGTTCTATAGTGGATAAACAGATGAACCAAAACTTTTGAGGTTTGCCATAAATGTAGATCATGTTGCTCATTTGAGGAATCCGCTCCGTCCATTGGAGTTTTATTTAATTTCAGCAGGAATGTTGATTAAAACTGTGCATTTTTAAATGATGTAATCGTCTTTGTCTCCATCATTAGTTAGCAAATTCATAAATCACCCACCAGCTAAATTTAAAAGCTACGTAAAATTTATTGTAGACGGTTATATATTTAAAACCATGGCGAGATTATTCGACTATCAAAGTAGTTGTACTGAAAAACGTGGTGTTATAAGTTGCCATGGTTACGTTCTTCTTCTTTGCTGGAATTCCTCTTATTTCCAGCTTATGATGGATATCATGCGTTTGGTTCCTGTTGGTGCAGTTCAGTAACACACTGCTTGTGCTGTGTTAGAGTATTCAGGCGTATCTAGGGGAGGAGATTTTACAGGACTTCATCAACTTCTGCTTAAATTACTTGGCAAAGATTAAACTACCCAAGAAAAGGTCAGTGGAAACGATCCATCGGCATCATTAAAAACGAAACACACAATTAATAATACGCTAGTCAACATTAACAGTACGACTCCACTGACCTCGGCATGTTGTGTTGGTCATTAACCTCCTAGGGGAACGTTTATTGAATTTCGGAATGGAATGCTCAACGTTTCTCCCATCGGCCGAAGCTGCAGCCAACAGGAGCGGATCGAATTCTTCGAGCTTGACAAGGTGAGGCTTTTGCACCGCCTACATACGGGTGGTCCAACTGCTGTGGGTGAGGCTCATCTCAGAACCAAGACCACTAATCAGCCAATGTGGGCACTAACCGTATTTACCGGATGTGGTTACATACAGTAGAGGAAACAGACATTTATCATGTATCTGCTATTCATCAGCGCAGGTGACCTGAGCATGACAGGACGGGTTTATTGTTGGCTGTGGTTTCACAGTGGTTCTCTCTCTTTGTCCTCCTGTAGAAAGAAAAGATCAGAGAGACGTTTGTGGCCGTGTTAAAGAAAGAGTTTGCCGGGAAAGGCCTAGCCTTTTCTATTGGTGAGTGATGTTGTGTACACCCCCGTTAGTGTTTTTAAAAACACATTCCTGGAAACCGGAGAGAGAGTTCGTGTGTGTGTTTACTGCAGGGGGTCAGATCAGTTTCGACGTGTTCCCAGAGGGCTGGGATAAGCGGTACTGCTTGGGCATTGTGGAGCAGGACTCCTACCAGACCATCCATTTCTTTGGAGACAAAACCAAACCAGTAAGTACAATGTGTACAGAACTCCACCAAGCCGACTGTGTGGACTGTTGTGTTCTGGTATACAGTATACATGAAGCCTCAGCCGCTGCCTTACATTGTTAATAAGCGCTCTTCTTTCTCAACCAGGGAGGAAACGATTACGAGATTTACACAGACCCCCGAACGATCGGTCATGAAGTCACATCGCCTGATGACACGCAGCGAATCTGTGAGGAGCTCTTCTTTAGTTAAGTGGTCCTGCCCACTACCTCTGACCTCTACAGGCACCTGCCATATCAAGGAAGCGTGATCTTCAAGGTCGTACTGTATGATGACTCTCTGGAGAAGTCTGGACGTTGACTGTTTTTATGTTTTGGTTTGTTTGTTTGTTTGTTTACCTCGAATCAAGCAGATGATGTACAGGTTTTGGGATCAGTTCATCTCGTTTTCTAGTCATCCAGGCCTTAAACAAAAGGTACAGTGCTTCCGGAAAACTGTTTTAAACGTGTAGCATGTGTGGGGTTTGTGTTTGAGTAGTCTGCTGACGTGCGTGTTTGTGTAGTCAGTGCCGTACCCCGAGTATTCCTGGATCGTCTGGAACTATGAGACTGAGGTAGTTGACCTTTTTTGTGCACTGCGTCGTCCATAAACCTTCATGCCATTTAAATGACGTCGCCTGCGAGTTTGATACTGTACCTGCTCTGTATTCTGTAATATACCGGCTACTCATACCAAAGCAACCTCTGAGGTTGGAGTTGAGTATTTTGGTGAGGTTGTGGGTCTTAAGGTGTCAGTTCAGTGCAAAACAGCATTCATGGTTTGACTATTCAGCAGTCTTGTAATTCAGAGAATCCGGTGACAGTGGGAGGAAACGTCACTGACTACACAATGACGCTGTGACTTCAGCGGTCTACACGAGGAAATCTTTAGATTCTAAACTTTTGTTTTGTTGTATGTGCCATGTCCCACTTCTATGAGTTATCCTTTGTCGCTTTTCTCCATATGGGACGCAAGTTTTCTGACAATCTGCATAATGTTACTGAAAAACTGTCTCCATATTATCAGATACCTTTGTGTTGGAGCCACAGTTAGAACAACTAAGGCAGAGCCTTGACTCAGAACATCCAAACCTCAGAAGGAAAGGGTTTGGGCTGTATATATTTTTGCTGTATAAACGTAGAAGACAAGATGTAAACAAGAACCGCCAACTTTAGACTATGAAGAACTACATATCCATGGTCTAAGTGGCTGATGTCATATATGCACATGACTCACATAGAAATAGATACACGGCCATATATTTAAAAAGTTAAGAGATTGATTTTTAAATAGGTCATCCATATTAATATCCAACAGTACAGTAACACTGGGTAATATGTCACTGGTGAAACATGCTAGTTGCACTACTGAATAATTTAGCTGGTTTGCTGTTATATTATATAATATGGGATTTTGGCGAATAAGCCGGTGTATTTGGTTATGGGAAAAAGGGGCTAGTATCAGTGATGGGATATGTGGGGTCTTTTTAGAGAACAGGATGAGGTATGCTTGAATTTCCGTGGATGAATTAACGGTATATGAAGCTAAATGGCTGTTACTGCATTTTTAAAATGTACCCATTGATTTTAAACATCAACTTCTGTGGATTAGTCCAGTGTAAATCTCAGAACACTATAAAGCAAGTGCCACTAATGTACATCTGAGCCATTCACACCATGATTACCACAAGTGTTGAATGATGGAGCGAAACCAGGTAATGTTAAAGAATGTCACACGTGTCTGATATCAGTATAAGAACGTACTGTATATGGTCTGTTTAATGGCCACTTTCATAATAAACTTCTTATGGAATCGAGACGGAGCTCTGCGTACTTTCACATATCACTAACCTACATCCAGGGTTAACCCTGATGGGGGTTTCCCTCGGTTTCTTGAAACAGAATGTCAAAGTTTTCTTAAAAATCTAGTTTTAATCTAAATATTAGATTAACGTCATTAACGATCTACCTAAACATTTCAAAATATCACCCTCCTTATACATACAGCTCTGGAAACCAATAAGAGACCACCCCAGTCTCTTCTTAAATCAGCTTCTCCACATGTACAGCAGGTTCTCTGTGAGGAACAGAAGGCTGGGTTCTAGCTTTACTGGCAGATACAGTGAGCGTCTGGTTCATAAGAACAAGGCCAGGCAGCAAACACACAGGACAACACAGCTACAGACTGGCAGAGGGCCAAACCCACTCTCTACTGACCGTGATGAGTGCCACCTCATTCCAGTGTCCCTTAACCACCGTAAGATGACCTCAAGTGACCTACAGAGAGACTGGCGAGCGGTGGCTGGGGTGAGACGCACAGCGAGCATGGTTCTAAAAACAGGCTTCTGGAGGTCATTAGTGATTTTCTAGATAAACAGATCTAGTACAATATCTGATCTGGAGTTTGGGAGACATGGTTCCAGTAGTGTAGAGAATCAAACAGAACTGAGGAATTCTGGTCCAACACAAACCCAGAACCTGCACAACGAGAGAGACTACACTAATAGAGTAGTGATCATATGAGAAATTAAGTCAATAGTGTGATGTACTATGTGTGATTTTGTCCTGTAATGACGTTTACATACTGCTAGAAGAAACCCCACCTGTCAAACCTGCCACAGTATCAACTATTACCATGTAACAGGAATCAACAACATGTTCATAAACGTTCTAGCTAACAGAAAACAGCAGAACATTTCAGTGTACACAGTCTAAACTCAGTGTTTGGACTTTAAAGATGCTCAGTAAGCGTACGGATACAATACTCCCATCTAAACTGCATCTTTAATGTAGACAAAGCAATCAGCCATCACTGGGCAATCCAATCTAGGGTTATGTCTCTGTGATCCTTTAGACAAGTTTACACCAATGATCTGATTGAGGCATCTATCTATAGTATCAGTGAACGAGTCGCTCAGTGACTTGTTTCTTAATTTTACTCCCAATTTAGTTTTATTTGTGTTTTTGGCTAAGTGAGACTGGACAACAGGACAACAGGTAAGACATTTGATGGTAGAACAAGCCTGTTTTCTTTAAATATCATTAAAAACTCGAGTCGGCTCCTTGGTACCGCTTTGAAACTGAGACAGTACCTTTGCCAGAGGCCCAAATAAAAAATCCCGCATCTCGTTGTATCGTGAGAAAACTCGCTGGGATGCCTTTTTGTGGAATACACTGTACAAAAAGAGCATGTTCAAACGTCGGGATGATTTAATTCCATACAAAGGTAGTCGTAGAAACCAATTAAAATTGATGTTCAATCTGTGGCACTTTCAATTTCATATAAAAAAAAGAAGAATAACCATCAGCTTTAATTCATCTAAGTGCCGAGAGAAAGTACAGCACGTTCCCGGTAAATCCTTTTTCTAAAAATCTGTTCATTCTTGAAGAACTGACATTTCTACTCCACCTTTACCTCCACTTCTAAGAAGTCCATGTAACCAGGAGTTTAGCGGATGGGCCGGTAGGGGAAGGCCATGGCGGCAGGATGAAAGGCGTGTGGGGGGAGGGGGGAATGCGCCGTGTGAGGTGTTAACGGGCGGTGTGGTGAGAGAACTGGGTGTGTGGAGAGTGGAGAGAGGGCTGGGTGGGCAGCGTGCGGAGAGGAGAGGGCTGCTTGGTGTGTTGTGTGGGGTGAGAGAGGAGAAGGTCGAGCAGGATGGATGTAGGGATAGAGGCTCGGCTGAAAGGGTCCGCCGTGTGGTGGAGGCTGAACGACAGGACCGGACATGACCAGCTGCAACAGACTGAGGACAACAACACAACAGTCATTACACGAATACAGTTGACAGAATTTATCCATAAACTTAAAGTCCAACTTTTTCCTAATGCTGTGTGAGTTGTGACGTCATGATAATCAATCATGTAACGCTAAACTTTTGATGATCAAATGGTTCATTCAAGGGAAGCTGGAAAGCAGCTACAGATCTACATACCCCACAAACTGTGTTCCAGACCTCAACTAAGACCCCACAGAATTCTGAGTACCAAGATTATCTTAAAATAGGGATTGTCCACATGCGACATTGTAATTGTAATATATTAAATATATACAGGGTTTGGACAATGAAACTGAAACACCTGGTTTTAGACCACAGTCATTTATTAGTATGGTGTAGGGCCTCCTTTTGCGGCCAATACAGCGTCAGTTGGTCTTGGGAATGACATATACTGCGTCCTGCACAGTGGTCAGAGGGAGTTTAAGCCATTCTTCTTGCAGGATAGTGGCCAGGTCACTACGTGATGCTGGTGGAGGTTCGTCCTTCTTGGTGGTATGCTGACATTACCCTGGATACCGTGGCTCTTGATACATCACAAAGACTTGCTGTCTTGGTCACAGATGCGCCAGCAAGACGTGCACCAACAATCTGTCCTCTTTTGAACTCTGGTATGTCTCCCATAATGTTGTGTGCATTGCAGTATTTTGAGCAGAACTGTGCTCTTACCTGCTAACTGAACCTTCACACTCTGCTCTTACTGGTGCAATGTGCAGTTAATGAAGATTGGCCACCAGGCTGGTCCAATTTAGCCATGAGACCTCCCACACTAAAATGACAGGTGTTTCAGTTTCATTGTCCAACCCCTGTATATATATATATATATATATAGAATATATATATATATATATATATATATATATATATATATATATATATATATATATATATATTATTATTATTATAGAAAGATAATAATAGAGAGTGCTCAGTATTAATTATCAACCCCCAAAACACAGACCTAAACAGCTATCTTGCTGTAAAGATAGATGGAAAGCCAATGTAAGGATATAAACAAGTGTTGGCTGATTTGTATTTTACATATAGCACAGCTATCAGATTTCAACCTGACTAAGAGACACAATGCCACGTGTCAATACCTCAGTTTACTATTTAGGTATGTGAACCTATGAGGTAGTTAAGTCAGGTTTCAAACTAAACTTTGTAGAAGGACGAATCTCCAGACGTAGTGATGGGCAGCCTTGCTGTAGAGGTGCCTCTGGGCACTATCGCCCTGTGAAAGGCAGTACTGACTGAATCTGTTTCTACTTACTTGTTGTGAGGCAGTCTTGAGCACAGAGTTCGCAGGTCGTCTGAAGAGCACACAAAGCAAAAACAGTTATTCTGACAATGTTCCAGATGCTACTCAATGTCCAAAAAGCCAAGACCTACCCTACCTCTGGTAAACAACAAGGCTCCTGTTGCCATCGCAACCTGCAGGGCTTGGGCCAGCCTATCCAGAGCCAGCTGGATTTCGTTGGCAGCGTGGAGAGGGTTAAGCTCGTCCACTAAACGACTGACTTCCTCAACAAGGACGGCGACAGACTCGGCCTGCAGTACGGCCAGCCGTCCGAGCAGGTTCTGTTCTGTAAGGTGGACCTGTAAGGGCAGAAAATCAGTTTAATCTAATGCTTTCAAAGCGTTTAGGATATTTACACACTGACTGCCAGTCTGCACCTGTAACATGAGGAAGACTTGAAGGACGCTCAGGTGCAGTTTGGAGTACAGCTCCTTGCATTCTCCCAATCTCTCTGTGTCCACATGGCCATTGGTCAGCATCGGCTTTCTGCCTCTCTGATAGGCCAGCGGCGCCTTCACGCACCATCGGAGGAGGCCCATGAGAGGTGTGACCTCCAGGCAACCGATGGGTAAGCTTGATGGTAGGGGCGTGTTAATGAAGGTGAGCAGGAGTAATCTGGGGTCTTCTGTGATCCAACCAACCACCATTTCCAAGAGGGCAGGGGGAGGGGTTAGCTCATCTAAAGACAGAAAGAGGGAGTAAGGAGGGTGGAGAATCTGTCCATTGTGTGCATAGCAATCAAGCATACCATCACTGGGTGTAAAAACAAATTCCCCCCGGTGAATTAGTACAGGCATCTTTACAGTCATCTATAAAGTCTGAGCAGGAATATTAAACATATTATTAAATATTATTATTAAAATTATTTATTCGAGGGAACCAGGAAGTTTTCTCCAGACAGGTATTAAGTGTTCTCTGGGAATGTGCAGCCTTCTAAATAGAGATCTCCATTTACAGTTAAATGTAGTCTGGGATTAGGCATAATGCCTGTTAATGAAGGTTCTGGAATTAATACACATTAAAAAATGTACGTTTGTGAGAGTGACAAGAATGTGTTGTTTACAAAAACCTTATGTTTAATCTTTTACTAATTTTAAGAAAATATGCTTGGTTCTCTATAAAACCAACCATTAGCATGTATTTGCTAATTTCTTCAACGAAACTGATTTAAATGAAAGTATTAAAAACAGATATGAACTAAATTAAAGACATAAGTGAACCCCATGCATTAATCCCCACTGGATATTTCAGTGATATGAGAAAACAACACTGACACCTGATACAGTGCCAAGATCTGAAATGAGTTGTGAAGCTCCTGCACACTTTAACTATCGAGCGTGCTGTGGCAACTCCTGAAATCTCAGAAACCTGCATTGTAATTTACACAGAAGAGCACTGGCAGGTACCTGAGGAGAGATCATACAGGGCTGTAACCGCAGTAATGAGCTGGCAGCAGAAGCGAGGGCTGGCAGAGCAGATGTTCTGCAGGGTGGAGATGGAGCAGGGCACCAACGTGCAGTAGTCATCCACCAATACCCGCGCCAGTCGAACGCACCACGCAGAGTGCGAGCGCTGTGGACACACAACAACATACTAACACTTTAGCAAAGCCATTCAACAAAACTCACTCGCGCACTCACTCGCGCACTCACTCGCGCACTCACTCGCGCACACTCACACACTCACTCGCACACTCACTCGCACACACAAAACAACATACTAACACTTTAGCAAAGCCATTCAACAAAACTCACTCGCACACTCACTCGCACACTCACTCGCACACACACTCGCACAAAACAACATACTAACACTTTAGCAAAGCCATTCAACAAAACTCACTCGCACACTCACTCGCACACACACTCGCACACACACTCACAGAAAACAACATACTAACACTTTAGCAGTCATTCAACAAATCTTACTCGCACACTCACTCGCACACACACTCGCACACACACTCACACAAAACAACATACTAACACTTTAGCAAAGTCATTCAACAAATCTCACATGCACACTCACTCGCACACTCACACACTCACACCAACACACGCACACTCACTCACACACACGCTTACACACACGCTCACACACACGCATACTCGCTCCCACACTCACTCGCTCCCTCACACAGTCACACACTCATGCTCGCACACTCACTCACTCCCACACACAGTCTCGCTCCCACACACTCGCACACACACTCGCACACACACTCGCACACACACTCGCACACACACTCGCACACACACTCGCACCATGGGAATGGAGTTTCCATTCTCTAATCCCAGTGTGCCTTCAGGATAAAGGGTTTTAGAAAACATTGCCTGAACTCTAATTAAGCAAAGCAACGGTGGGTTGAACCAGAGACCCCATAACGACTTTTACAGACATAGAAAGTATTAAAACTCTAGAACTAAAAACATGTTCAGCATAAACTATATGACAATAAGTGTTATAGCTCTCGACAGAAGTAACCCACACCTCTGACACAAGGCTTGAAAAAACAGAAAACACCACCCTCTTGTGGCCAAAGAAAATTTGGGATCCTATTTAGTCTGGTCTGAAGATACCATAAACGTAATACAGAGTGCCCAGCATACACATACGTATAAGAACCCGTCGTAGTGACTCACCTGTAGCCAAGTGGCAGCACATTCTAGGATGGGTACCCGACACACAGCAACTGCCATGGACACCAGCTTGCCCAGCATGGCCATGCGGTTCTCGTCAGCCTTGTTCCCTTGAAGCCCGAACAGAGCAGAGAAGATGACCTGCCGGATGGCGTCCTTGCTCTGCTCTTGGAAGTAGCTGCACATGATCTCCAGGAGTTGCAGCTCCTGAACGCAGCTCATTCTCTAAGGAAACACAATAAACCAAATGAAAACTGCAATGGTACCCAGCAGTATACATGGCCCAGACCACCTCCAACTACTGCCACGTATTAGGAGGGTCAAGATCCTCATATTAATATTCATAACGGGCTTACCTGACGATATGCACTGTGAATCTTACACTATAAAAACATCTGTAATATCAGACATCCTGATATAAACTGGAATACTAATAGTTCAAATGGAGAAACACAATTTAACTGTATTGATCAAGAAAGATCTCATATGATTGAGTCCCATGAGCCTGTGATTCGCATGGGCCCATATTTAAATCTAGAACCCAGAAATCAATGTTGCCTTTACGTTTCTGGCATGACCAAAGTGTGGATTCGATGAGGACCAGAAGGCTTAAGCCTGGGGTGTTCAATCGTATTCACTATGGGCTGCAGGCTGTTATTTCAACAAAGCAGAGGCACACATAAACTCTGGCTGCGTCCACCTGATCAGGACTCTCTTAGGACAGGCCTGCTCTTGCTTGTCTGGAACAAAAACCTGCATCCACACCAGACTGGAAACCCCGGGCTTAAGGCTTTACTCTCTCCTCACCTTTCGCTGTGTACTCCTGTCTTTTGGCACCTGGAATATGAACTCTTCCACCAAGTCCACCGTGCTCTTGTCCAGGCCTGGCGTGGGTCCCGGGGCGCTCTGCAGGGCGCTGCCCAGCGATATGTCCAGATGGTAGAGCACCTCCTTGGCTGCACTCAGCGGGTCGCGCCGGAGCAGAGCATGACGAATATCACTCATGGCTGCTGGAAACTGGAAACAATACACTTTTTTTTTTTTTTTTTTAAACATCTCAATTTCAGTCCACTTGGTTTTGAGTCACATAAGTCAATTCAGCTAAATGGGGTGTTCAGAGCCCCTTATGGACCTGTTCAGTGAGGAAACATTGTTTAAGGCTGAATGAGAGCGACCAACACATACGATCTATAGGAAAAGCTAAGTGATGTGGTTACCACAGAGGAGCACTTTGTAGTTCCACAACTACAGACTGTAGTCTCTGTTTCTATGGATAGTTTGTTCAACCTGTTTTTCCCAATGGTCAGGACCCCCACAGGACCACCACAGAGCAGGTGGATCAGCCTCAGCACTGCAGTAACACTGACATGGTGGTGTGAGGGGATCAGACACTCCTACCTGGCTGGTCCACCTTGTAGATACACAGTCAGAGACGATAGCTCATCACAGGACACTGCCCAGAAGAAACTGTCGGCTGGACGATGCTCAGTAGCACAACACACACTAACACACCACCATCACATCAGCGTCACTGCAGTGCAGATAATGATCCACCCCCCAAATTATACCTGCTCTCTGGTGGTCCTGTGAGGGTCCTGACCATTGACAAATAGGATAATGAAGTATGCAGAGAAACAGATGGACTACAAACTGCAAGTGCAGAACTACAAAGTGCCCCTATGTGGTCTGTGGAGCTGAAAACGACACCGAGTATATAAACAGGAGGTCATATGCCCTGAGTGCCCACACCACCAACACCAGACTCATCTTACTGGGCATGATGGCTAACGATAACAGCCGGGAGCTAGAAACCCTCATTCATCACTGTCATACACTTTCGTTACAGTAAAGAGGAAAGGAGTTGTTAAATGAACATATGAGTAATTTTCCCAGCCAAAATAAAAAACCCTAAGCACTGAGCTAACTTAGCTAGCTAGAGGCTAACGATAACATTAGCATAGCTATGTGGCTAGCTCGCTCAGCGCTGTTACAGGACGAATAAGCCTAAAAATATTCATTTTAACCCTCTAAAAACAGAAATAGACGGATTTCCGCTATCCATTCCCCACCTGTGCTTGTTTATTCCATTAATTTCTCTCAGCAGAACAGCTACGGCTGAGCTAGCAGTCCGGTTAAACAGTAACTACGGCACAACATGCCGGACAAACTTCATGATGTCCCTGTACGGCAGAAGCGAGGCTGCTTCCTGCGCATGCGCGAACCATGGAGCCAGTGATGGAGAGATATGGAAGTATTAAAGAGCAGATCTGCAGATTTACACCAGTTCAGTGGGGGAGATATAAACCAATAAAGGGGTCATCTGTAGAGAAACTAACAGGCTGCTCTGGTTCTTCACAATGGGAACCAGGAGTCTCCAGTCTAGAACACTAATAGAGACGTTGTATTTACTATCTGACCGGCTAGTGTACCTACACGTGTCTCCTGACTCTTCTAAAATTCGACATAAATAAAAACAGCTGAGATGTAAACACAGTCATTACGAGTAATTTGGCGCTTTCATCAATCTTGTCCTAGTTTTCAGTATTAACAACCAATGAAATATTACTTTATAGAGTGGCTAAAATGAACAGTTTACACACACAACAATTCATACCAATTTTTTGTAATTTTTAAAATAGTGAAAAATGCTTTCCTTTTTTTTGTACCATTACATTACTTTAATTTAGTTGTTTAATGTATTTATATATTTTATTTAAGACAAATAAAAATGTCTAAGGAAAATATGGTTCACAGATACATTATTTTGTTGTTGCTGTTGTTACTGGTCTCATATTCATGAATGCAAAATATTTTATTTCATATAAAATTGTAACTGAAATTTATCATCATGTATGCATTACTGAGGAACACTAAAGCAAAGAAAACTGTAAAGCCATAAATACTGTAAAGCTCTCTAGTCTTCACTCTTTCTTTTTTAATAAAAGGCTTTATCATAATGTATTTATACTTTCTTTTACTAACATTATCTTCATCAGTGATCAACCTAAACATCACATAGGTTGATCAAGGTTTCCAGTTTCATCACCAGTTTCCAGTGACAGCAACAGGCTACAGTGTGAAATACTGCTAAGGGGAAAGGATACAATCAGTAACATCTATTAATACCTGAAGGTCTTGTATTTATATTTTAGGGCTCCCTGAAAATAATAATCTTTTACATTATACTGTCTGTAATTACTGAACCACTAGCGCATTAGTTTACAACATGTTAGCACATTAGCTAGCTCGTGTGTAAGTTTGCGGTTAGCGTGTTAGCAGCTTAGCTACCGCGTCAGTTTGCAGGTAACCTGTTAGCACATTAGCTAGCTCGTGTGTAAGTTTGCGGTTAGCGTGTTAGCAGCTTAGCTACCGCGTCACTTCGCAGGTAACATGTTAGCACATTAGCTAGCTCGTGTGTAAGTTTGCGGTTAGCGTGTTAGCAGCTTAGCTACCGCGTCACTTCGCAGGTAACATGTTAGCACATTAGCTAGCTCGTGTGTAAGTTTGCGGTTAGCGTGTTAGCAGCTTAGCTACCGCGTCAGTTTGCAGGTAACCTGTTAGCACATTAGCTAGCTCGTGTGTAAGTTTGCGGTTAGCGTGTTAGCAGCTTAGCTACCGCGTCAGTTTGCAGGTAACATGTTAGCACATTAGCTAGCTCGTGTGTAAGTTTGCGGTTAGCGTGTTAGCAGCTTAGCTACCGCGTCAGTTTGCAGGTAACCTGTTAGCACATTAGCTAGCTCGTGTGTAAGTTTGCGGTTAGCGTGTTAGCAGCTTAGCTACCGCGTCAGTTTGCAGGTAACATGTTAGCACATTAGCTAGCTCGTGTGTAAGTTTGCGGTTAGCGTGTTAGCAGCTTAGCTACCACTCTAGTTGCAGGTAACATGTTAGCACATTAGCTAGCTCGTGTGTAAGTTTGCGGTTAGCGTGTTAGCAGCTTAGCTACCGCGTCAGTTTGCAGGTAACCTGTTAGCACATTAGCTAGCTCGTGTGTAAGTTGGCGGTTAGCGTGTTAGCAGCTTAGCTGCGCGTCAGTTTGTAGGTAACGTGTTAGCACATTAGCTAGCTCGTGTGTAAGTTTTGCGGTTGCGGTAGCAGCTTAGCTACCGCGTCAGTTTGCAGGTAACATGTTAGCACATTAGCTAGCTCGTGTGTAAGTTTGCGGTTAGCGTGTTAGCAGCTTAGCTACCGCGTCAGTTTGCAGGTAACATGTTAGCACATTAGCTAGCTCGTGTGTAAGTTTGCGGTTAGCGTGTTAGCAGCTTAGCTACCACGTCACTTTGCAGGTAACATGTAAGCACATTTGCACGTTATCTAGCTCATTAGTTTATGGTCAGCTTGATAGTACGTTAACTGGCTCACGTTAGTTCGGTTATCGTGTTAACTCCTTAGCTAGTGTGTTAGTTTGCGGTTAGCATGTTAGTTTTGTTTGTTTGTTTGTTTGTTTTAATAGTTGTAATTTACTTCATTTTAATTCATTCACTCTTTAAGCCACTCCTCCTTCTGGTGGCAGGGGGTGCTTGAGCATATCCATGCACTCACTGCCCACAAGCCAGGAAAGACATGCTATCGGTCTATAGCAGGGCAAAGTAGTCGTAGACAGCGTTGTTTTGATGTTGTTGGTTAAACAATTTAAAGAAACAGTCTGCTCTACACTTGGCTAAATAAAATAATCAGGAGAACCAGGGTTGGCAGTAAAGGGTAAGACTTGTTTTATTAAAGATTAAGGAATTCCAAAATTACAAGCATCAATCTGGAGTTGTGGCAACTAGGACGAGGTGACGTCTTCATCTCACTCCTCATCTCAATTTACTCTTTCTCATCTCATCAGATTTTACCACTTCTTAAACACATCAATTTTAAATTTGATTGGCAACCAAAATGAACCACCTACAATGAGATTTTTCCCATTTGGGATTTTCCAGCATTGGCGAGTCACATTTTCTAGCAGGAGAAACTCCCTTTCTGCCCACCAATGAACTATTCAGTTAACAAAAAGAAATTTTTTATGAAAATAAATTCAGTCATCTATTGTTTTAGCAATTCTGAAAACTTTAACTTACTGTAAAAAGCTTCCATATATACCCCTCTAAATGTAAGCAAATCATACATGTCAGTTGTCTTCGGTAATATTACCAATACCAGTACAACGGCTCACTTGCATATGCAGAAAGTATATACCTGGTGGTTACATCTTAAATGAAAGTTATCCGTTTCAAACCATACAGAACGTAAAGAAAACTCGTACACCTGCAGTAGTAAGCAAATAACCCATGTGGTACACTCAAGAAATTACACCATGCATTTTACTCTAAACCACAATCAGCACACTTTAAAAAGTCAGTTTACTCAAAAATATGCAAACCCTTTGTCTGCTCAGTCCCTACGAAATGACTTCACATACAGTGGTGCATGAAAATTTGTGAAGCTTTTCGAATTGTCTGGACCTCTGCATAAATCTGACCTAAAACTCCAAAAAGTCCAAAAAGTTGATAAAGAGAACCACATTAAACAAAAGGGACCTAAATATTATACGTAGTCATTTATTTATTAGGGAAAACGATCCAATATTACATATCTGTGGGGGGCAAAAGTATGTGAACCTTGAGGATTAGCAGATCATTGAAGGTGAAATCAGGTGCTTTCAGTCAATGGGATGAGAGTCAGGTGTGATTGGCCCGTTTTATTTAAAGAATATGGATCTATAAAAGTCCGATCTTAACAACACATGTTTGTAAAAGTGTATCATGGCATGAACAAAGGACATTTTTGAGGACCTTGGGCGAAGAGTCGTTGATGCTTAGCAGGCTGAAAAAAGGTTACAAAGCCATTTCCAAAGAATTTGGGCTCCACCAAACCATAGTCCAACAGATCGTGTAAAAATGGAGGAAATTCAAAACCATTATTACCCTCTCTAAGAGTAGTCTGTGAGTTCACAAAGAACTCCAAGAAAACGTATAGACAGCTAAAGGCTTTTTCCACATTCATAAACACAGCTTTTTGTTTAATGAGTTTAATGAGAAGCGTCATGTCTGGGGAAAGGGAAACAACCTTCTCATAACTGTGAGACACTATGGTGGTGGTATCATGGTTTGGGCCTGTTTTGCTGTATCTGTGCCAGGACGGCATGCCATAGCTGATGGAACAATGAACTCTGTATTATACCAGCAAATTCTTAAGGAGAATATCTGTCCATGAACTGAATGTCATAAGAAAATGGGTCATGCAGAAAGACAACGACTCTAAGCACACAAGTCGTGCGTAGGGATGCACCGATTCAATATCAGCTCCCATATAAATGAAATTAGCTGGGCCAATCTCCACCTTAATTCGTTTGCGATGTGCGCTATGCCTTCAACATCATGTTTGCGAGACGCCTGTAGATGAGCTGCTGCACTGCAATAAGGCTCGAACCGTGGTCGCTATAATCACAGGCCCGAGCACGACGAGGTGAGCTAACAGTTCTCCAACACAGCGGACTTAAAGTCCAGAGGAAAATCTTAGAACCAGGAACAAACAAAAGCTGGCAGGAGGAAAAACTGGTGCAACTAACAATTTCCTCAAACGAAACGAAACCTTTCTGACGCCTTTTTTTCTCAGCAGTTCAGTGGCGCGAGTGGATAAGAGCGTCAGTTAAATGACATGAATGTGAATGGTATTTGAGTGAGATCGTGTATCAACAGATATGCAACATTAATGTATCGGTGCTGGTATCGGAACTGGAAGAGCTGGATCGAAAATATAGGAAATTCTGTAGGGTTCACAAACTTTCAAGCACCAATATACTTCAAGGAATTTAAAGCATGGCTGTATAACTAAACAGTGTAAGCAATTCATTTCATATATAAGCATTAATATGTTTCAAAGCAGATATATTCTACTACAACATGAACCTATAAACTTTAACACTTGAGTAACATTAACTAATTTCTCCACAGCAATCTTACTGCTGGACAAATTTGAATCCGGAAGGTTAAACACAATGTACTGTATATGAGTACATACTGCAAGGTTGACAATTCAGGAAACCTAAGACCAGGCACACTGGGTTCATTAGATGGAAGAGAGTGGGTCTGGTAGTCTCTTGGTTTAACTGGCAGCAGATATTTGCCCAAAATAAGAACGCAAGTGACCTGTGGATCCCCAAGTCAAAAATTAGGAGGCTTGTCCTTTCCTGGGTTGGTTCTGTTTCATCTTGTTGAAGTCTTCTAGGCAAAGTGGTGCCAGTGTTGGAGAAAGTGTTTATGAATAACCATGTTTAACACAGATTAACTACAGTCTGCGACTACACAGTGCTCCTATGTGGTAAGTGTAGCTGATATAATAGAAAATGAGTGTAGGATTGGAAAGGGGTACTAAATTAGGTCAGCTACTCTATCACCATACTAAGATTATGACTGTGAAATCCACTATTAAATTACAGTATGGAATTTCAGTCCTCTTTTTTGGCTTCATGTTCTTTTGACCCACAAACCCAGTTTACAAATCTATCTACACCTCTGCCGACCCATGTTCGCTCTGACTCCACCTTTGCACAGCCCTCGTTAAAACCTTTTTGTTTGGCCTCTTTGACTTTCTCGTCCAGTTTGGCGCAGAACTCCTCCTCCGCTTGTTTTCTCGCAGTTTGTTCAGTCTGTCTCTTTAAATTCTCCAGCTCTCTGCTGTGCGTCTCTTTAATGAAGTCAAGGTTTCTTTGTTCAGCCTCACTGCGAATCTTCTCTTTCTCCTGCCGCTCTTTTCTGAAGGCCTCCTGCTGCACCCGCAGTTGCTCTTCCATTTCCTTCCTGTGCTGTTCATCTTTTTCTTTTCTTTCTTTCGCCTCCCTTTCTCTTTGTGCCTTCAGTTGTTCTTTCATCAGTCTTATCTTTTTGTTGGCCTCATTCTCTATTCTTCTCCTCTCTTGCTCTTCCTTCTTCATTCGTTCCTTTTCTTTTAAATTCCTCTCCTCCTCTTCTTTTTGCTTTTGCCATTTATACACTTTTTCCTTCCTAACCTGCTGCAGACACCATTCTTTCTCCTTAACTGCAATCTTTTTCTCCCAGGTCTTCTGCTGCTCCTCTTTCCGCTTCGCCTCCTCCTGCAGCCTCTGCTCCCACTCGCGTTGCTGATTTGATTGTAGCTCTTGTAGCTCCTTCTTTTTACTCTCCTCAGCATGCTTGATTTTCTCTTCTAAATCCCTCCGTCGTTTCTCCTCCTCTGCTGCCTTTTGTTCGAACTCCTGCTGCATTTTGATCAGCGCTTCTTTTTCATTCCTTTCCATTTCTTGTTTGTCTCTTTCGAACTTCTCTCTCTCCTCCTTCTGCTTTTTGTTCCATTCTTCTTCTTTCCCTTTTCTTTCCTTGTCCTCCTGATCCCTCAGTCTCTGATCTTCCTCCCTTTGTCTCTCTAAATCTTTATTATTCGCATCTTTTTCTCTGTTTATCTCAGCCATCCAGTCTTTCATCCTTCTTTCATCTTCCTCTCTTCTTTTCATGTATTCCTCTCTCTCTTGCTGCTCTCTCTTCTCCATTTCTTGTTTGAGTTGCTCTTCTCTGCTTTTAAATTCAGCCTCCTTTCTTTTCCCCTCTGCGTCTTGCTTCTGTCTTTCTTCTTCAATCCTCCTCTTCATTGCCTCAATTTGATTTTCATATTTGATCTTCAGTTCTTCTTTCTCTTTCTCTATCTCCTCCTCTTTCTCCTTCAGTATTCTCTTCTGCTCTTCTTGTATGTTCTTCTCTACCTGTTGAAACATCTCATTAGTGTAGCAGCTATCTTGGTTCGCTGCCACCATGGAGTCGATTTTATCCAGTAGAGCAGTGACCTGGGCGTAGCTGCTCTTGTTGCTGTTGTTAAGAGCATGATATCTGTTACCACAGTCATACAACAGCTTCCTTAAATCTGGTGCAGCCTTCTCTACATACTGTTCAATAGTTTTTCCCTTCAGTTCATCTCCTCTGGTGAAAACAACAACAGTGTACATTTGACATTTCTCACCAAAAGCTTCCTTGATCAACTGTACCGTGTCTTTCTCCTCCTGGGTGAAGCGCTGCCCCACTTTCAGCATCAGCAGAAACACATGTGGACCTGGCGCAGCCATGGAGATGCACTTAGTGATTTCTTTAGTGGTTTCGACATTAGAAACACTTGTATCAAACAGCCCCGGAGTGTCGATCACAGTTATCAGCCTCCTGTTGACTTCAGACGTCTCTTTCTTACAGAAAACGGTAACCGATGAATCTGACAGGTCTTCCTCAAACACATCTTTTCCTAAGATGGTGTTTCCTGTTGCACTCTTCCCTACTCCAGTCTTTCCCAGCAGGACAATTCGCAGAGATTCAGGGCTTTTCAAGGAACCTGCACACACAGAGAGACCACTGCTCTTTAAAAATGGCCGTATGCGGAAATGAACGCTATAGAGGTTTGTAAATTTGAATTAAATGAATTTCATTGTAACCATAACTTTCTTGGGTGCCTAAACTTTTGCACAGTTTTACATATACTGTATGTACTGATATGTGAGCAATTATTTTAAACTGGTTCAATGTAAAACACATTTATTTGTATTTTTAAACTGACTTGAACTTTAACTTTTTTGAGTGTATGTATGTGTTTTGGTGGTGGGCCACACTGATTTTACAGACACTGGGACACATTTACTCCGAAGCAAAGAGATCTACATGCTCAGCACATGGCCTTGAGGGACAGGGAAGCAGCCTTAAACTCTTTTTAAAAATATTTAATTTCACTTTAAAAGCAATCAAAATGACTTATGATATTTTGTTCACAGAAATCCAGTAAATAAAACGTACCTAACAATCTTATGATTTTTGTAAAAAGCCAAACATCTTACCTTGTATCTCATCTTTGCTTCTCAGGTCTGTAATAATTTGACGCAGATTTTCAATTTCTCTTTTGTACTGCAGGTGTGATTCCACTTGGGCATCAAGGTACATGTCCATGGTGTACTGGCGACCTTTGTTCTCTGCTAGAAGCTTCTCACAACACGTAATCAGCGGTTTCACATCTGTTTCAGCAGTGATGAATATGTGTTGTTTTGCCCAAGCCATTATATCAGTCTTAACGGCCTCGTCTAACGGTTTGCTCTGAGATCCCTGAACGGTGACAGCAATCACGTGGTTGCTGAGCTTGGATCCAAAGATTCTCTGGATCATCTTCATTTCTCCTTTATCTTCATCTGTGAGCCGGCCCTCAGGGACGATAAAGAGGAAAGCATGGACTCCAGGATCACACAGAGAGACACAGCGGCGAGTCTCATGCATTACTTCCTCCTCTGAGAGCTGAGTGTTGCAGAGCGTTGGCATCTCCAGTAGGGTAATCATGTATCCAGATGATTCTCCTTCCCTCTTCACGCATACTCGTCTCTGGCCCTGGTGAGATTTAGGATGTTTCTCCAGTAACAGATTTGATATCAGTGCCATTGTTTCCTCTTCTGTTCCAAAGAGCACCACATTCAACCTTTGTTTTGATGCTAAAAGACAAAATATAATTAATTATTTTTTCAAATTAATTTCTATTTTTAAACCCACACAGAATTTACATGAGGGTTTAATCAATGAGGAGTAAATTCTAAATATCTGCATATTAGTTAATTCCGATCATTTATATTAGACATCACATTAATGTCCAAATTCAAAGAAGGTTCATGCAAATCCTACAAATTAAATGCCTGTAACACGTTAACCGTGCCTCAGCTTTAAGCCTAGTGGCTGTGCTCTAAGGGGTGAATGTGGTCCTGAAGAGGCAGAGTCACTGTGCTCTGAGCACATGACGCTTGCTCTTTCTCTGATTGCACACAGCTGCAGTGAATTAGGGAAGGTGCATAAGCACTTAACAAACTTACAAAAAAATAAAAACGGTCTCTCTCCAGTGTAGAACGAAACTGGGTCCCTCTGCCCTTGTTCAGAGAGAGAGGACATGAACTTAGCAAAGGCTAAGTAAGGCTGTTTTGCTGAATCTGATCTTACTTTAAAATTTGTGAATAAAGCTTGTGCAGTGTCTTTGTTTGTGTTTCTGATTTCTCTTTGGGTTTTCCCAGTCTGTGTGCATCAGTCCCTCGCTGGCTATACTGTAATACCTCTGTGTAATAGCCATCTTTAGATTTAGTTTTGTTTTTTGTATTTATTGTTTGGTTCTATTTATTTATTGTGTGGTGTATCTACTACTTGTTTAACATTGTTGTGTATCTACAACAATGGGTTTAGTCTTGCCTTGGACTCCTTCCACTATAAAATCTTGGTTTTGGCTCAGATTCACTACTGGTGATATATCTATTGTGTTTTAGTTTGTGTCTATATTTCATGACATGCAAATGTATACAAGTTTTTGAGATCTGTGGGTTGGAGGTCAATGGAAATTAAAGCCAAAGCACAAAAGACAATAAGGCTCTGTTTAGACTGCAGGGAATTCATATTAGTTTCTCAAATCAGTGATCAGATCAGATGAGTGTGTCTGGACATCATCAACCTGTCAGCACTGAGTTGCTATGATAACAATGTTGGCATCAGTAACGGTAATAGTGTTTTTTGCTGTCCAGACTATCAAAGATCTGGATATGTCTGATTTCGGAAGCCAGTCTGGGCCAAAATTAGGTGTATCCTAATCAAAGCATTTTGATTTCCTTACTCATAAACATTTCATCATACCACTGTTACTTACCACTTAAATTCTTTATCATTTTACTCCCTGGTGTTTTAACTATTGATGACACCGTTTTCTTTCCTGTGTTTTTCTTTGGCTCTGTATGTTCTTGAGCTTCTGTTTGTTCATGCGCTTCCAGTTCTTCTGCTTCCTCATCTTCCAGCTCTTCTGTTCTTTGCTGAGACTCTGTTTGTTCTGTTGCAGGGGGAAGATCCTCAGGCACTTCACAGGTCAGGCTTCCTCCATTCTCATGCACCATCTCCTCCATCATCTCCACAAAATCAGCACCACTAAATCGGTTTAACTCCAAACATCTGTTGCTGCATTCTGCAATGACCCTCTGTACGATGCCCTCCTCACCTGGATCTACGCTGGAGCCGGTCTCCATGTCTTGTGTTGTTACCACCATGGTGTACTTACGGGCCTCTTCAGACAGAGATCTGAGAACAGTATGGGCTCTGTTTCGGTCTGTCTCAGTGAAGTCGTCTGGCTGTAGGATCAGAACTATCACATGAGGTCCAGGAGCGCACAGAGAGACACATTCTTCCACTCGCCAGCTCAGATCCTCCTGAGAGAGGTTAGAGTCAAACAGTCGAGGTGTGTTGATGAGTGTGATGTATCTTCCCTCCACTGTTCCTATGGCTCTCTCACTGTGCCACATTACTGAAGAAGGAGGAGACTCGGTCTCAAACGCATCTCTTCCCAGAATTCTGTTTCCCACACTGCTATTGTCTGGTCCGTTCTTCCCCATCAGAATGACTCTAAATTCAGACACTGAAAAAAGAAGAGAAAGAAAATCAACCGTAGCCTTATGAGTACTACATGTATGTGGTCACACAGAGCAACCTGGACTTTATTTTTTGTTACTTACTATTTGGCCGTATCCCTAAAGGACTATGACTCCGATACCTGCCGCCTGCAATAAATGAAAACACTCGAAGTAAACAGACACCAGATATAATGATGCTATTTAGGAGATTTATGATACTCATATGAGCCTACAGTCTCAATGTACCAGCAAACACATGCATGGTATTTCCTGAATTAATAATGAAAGAGAACTCATGTCAGACTACATGCAATGAAGTCCTAATGCTTTACTAGTGTGCAGCACCACAAATGCATTTCTACCCCACTGATGAACTCCTTTGCATTAAGGCTGAGTCAGGTTTCGTATTTTCTGGCATACACCCCTAAAATACCACAACATTATTATTTATTATAAAGTTAACACTACATAAGATTTGAAGATTTGGAGACCTCTCTGTTGAACACAACGGATTTTCAATTTTCAAGACTTGAGAGTTGAAATAGTATTTCCTATTGTCATCATATTTACATCTGTGCAGATGTTGATTGGAGCCTGCACATGTGACATTATTATGATAAGACTGAACACAAATCAACATCAAATCAGTTCTGGTTCTTTTAAATGACTGTCTCAGGTTTTGTTACTGTGGCCACAGATAGCTTTTTTTCTTTTCTTTGTTATTACATCTGATTTATTGATTGTCATCTGGATGTAAAGACTATTTCAAAAAATAAAATATATATTTCTATTACACAATTTCCAACTCCATTGTATCACAACGTATACAATGTATACAACTTCCTTGTATCTGCACTCATTGTCCACTTTATCAGCTCCACTTACAATATAGGAGCACTTTGTAGATTTACAGTTCCAAACTGTAATCCATCTGTTCCTCTGTATCGTTTCTTAGCCTCATTCACCATGCTCTTTAATGGTCAGGGCCCCACAGGACCATCACAGAACATGTATTCTGTGGCATGTGGCGCATTCTCAGCACTGAAGTGACACAGACATGGCGAGTGTACACTTTTTAAACAGAAAATTTCACAGACAGAATCTTTCAAATTAAATTTACATATGACTGCTTCTCTTACCCTTTGGAGGTATGCCTTTTCTGATTTGGTGATGTGGTAAGTGTGGATCTAGAACAGATGCAACAAAATGTAAACTGCAAACTACATCAAGTAGCACTAATACATTCACCTAGTTAGTATCTGCCATTTTTATATGACCAAATGAAAAAATAGAGCTGTATTTTTAAAGCTGAGGGGATTTGTAATCAAACACAGCAGCAACAAGAGCAAGGTGGACATAACAAAAGAGCAAGGCAGAGTCAGACTGAAGAAACAGGCAGGTGGCGAAACCAGGCAAACAATCAGACCAGCAAAAGCACCAAACAGGGCAAAGACAAAAGAGTAAATCAGCCAATCAGAATAAAGTAAAAACCAGAATAGCTAACAAGCATTATCACAGCGAGACACGCTCAGTAAGAACAGAGTGGCAATCCTTCACAATGAGCAGAGAGTGACGTCATCGGGTGGTGGGTTATGGGATATGCAGTCCAGGAGATGGGGCCAGCAGGCGTGACATAATAGGGTTGGAATATTTTGCCACATAGCTATAGCTCATGGCTGTAGATTACTGGTCATATGAGTAAAACTAGTAAACTAATACTTTTTGTTATAGCCTGTCCTACAAAATCTGAGGATCTACTTCCTGTGTCAGCTGAGGAAGTTCAACCTGTCCCAGGAACTGATAGTACAGTTCTATACTGCCACCACAGAATCTGTCATCACCTCGTCCATCACGGTGTGGGGCAGCTCAGCCACCAAACATGATTTCCAAAGACTGCAGCGCATCATCAGGTCTGCAGAGAAGGCCACTGGAGTGACACTACCCACTCTGCTGGATCTGCACATTTCCAGAACCTGGAAGGTGCTCCATCCTCTGTACTGTCTCAGACTGGTGCTCCATCCTCTGTACTGACTGTCTCAGACTGGTGCTCCATCCTCTGTACTGACTGTCTCAGACTGGTGCTCCATCCTCTATACTGACTGTCTCAGACTGGTGCTCCATCCTCTATACTGACTGTCTCAGACTGGTACTCCATCCTCTGTACTGACTGTCTCAGACTGGTACTCCATCCTCTAAACTGACTGTCTCAGACTGGTACTCCATCCTCTGTACTGACTGTCTCAGACTGGTGCTCCATCCTCTGTACTGACTGTCTGAGACTGGTGCTCCATCCTCTATACTGACTGTCTCAGACTGGTACTCCATCCTCTGTACTGACTGTCTCAGACTGGTGCGTCATCCTCTATACTGACTGTCTCAGACTGATGCTCCATCCTCTGTACTGACTGTCTCAGACTGGTGCTCCATCCTCTATACTGACTGTCTCAGACTGGTGCCTTATCCTCTGTACTGACTGTCTCAGACTGGTGCTCCATCCTCTGTACTAACTGTCTCAGACTGGTGCTCCATCCTCTGTACTGACTGTCTCAGACTGGTGCTCCATCCTCTATACTGACTGTCTCAGACTGGTGCTCCATCCTCTTTACTGACTGTCTCAGACTGGTGCTCCATCCTCTGTACTGACTGTCTCAGACTGGTGATCCATCCTCTATACTGACTGTCTTAGACTGGTGCTCCATCCTCTGTACTGACTGTCTCAGACTGGTGCTCCATCCTCTGTACTAACTGTCTCAGACTGGTGCTCCATCCTCTGTACTGACCGTCTCAGACTGGTGCTCCATCCTCTGTACTGACTGTCTCAGACTGGTGCTCCATCCTCTGTACTGACTGTCTGAGACTGGTGCTCCATCCTCTATACTGACTGTCTCAGACTGGTGCCTTATCCTCTGTACTGACTGTCTCAGACTGGTGCTCCATCCTCTGTACTAACTGTCTCAGACTGGTGCTCCATCCTCTGTACTGGCTGTCTCAGACTGGTGCTCCATCCTCTATACTGACTGTCTCAGACTGGTACTCCATCCTCTGTACTGACTGTCTCAGACTGGTGCTCCATCCTCTGTACTGACTGTCTCAGACTGGTGCTCCATCCTCTGTACTGACTGTCTCAGACTGGTGCGTCATCCTCTGTACTGACTGTCTCAGACTGGTTCTCCATCCTCTGTACTGACTGTCTCAGACTGGTGCTCCATCCTCTATACTGACTGTCTCAGACTGGTACTCCATCCTCTGTACTGACTGTCTCAGACTGGTGCTCCATCCTCTATACTGACTGTCTCAGACTGGTGCTCCATCCTCTGTACTGACTGTCTCAGACTGGTGCTCCATCCTCTGTACTGACTGTCTCAGACTGGTAATCCATCCTCTGTACTGACTGTCTCAGACTGGTGCTCCATCCTCTGTACTGACTGTCTCAGACTGGTGCTCCATCCTCTATACTGACTGTCTCAGACTGGTGCTCCATCCTCTGTACTGACTGTCTCAGACTGGTGCTCCATCCTCTGTACTGACTGTCTCAGACTGGTGCTCCATCCTCTATACTGACTGTCTCAGACTGGTGCCTTATCCTCTGTACTGACTGTCTCAGACTGGTGCTCCATCCTCTGTACTAACTGTCTCAGACTGGTGCTCCATCCTCTGTACTGACTGTCTCAGACTGGTGCTCCATCCTCTGTACTGACTGTCTCAGACTGGTGCTCCATCCTCTCTACTGACTGTCTCAGACTGGTGCTCCATCCTCTGTACTGACTGTCTCAGACTGGTGCTCCATCCTCTGTACTGACTGTCTCAGACTGGTGGTCCATCCTCTGTACTGGGTGTCTCAGATGGTGGTTCTCCATCCTCTGTACTGACTGTCTCAGACTGGTGCTCCATCCTCTATACTGACTGTCTCAGACTGGTGCTCCATCCTCTGTACTGACTGTCTCAGACTGGTGCTCCATCCTCTGTACTGACTGTCTCAGACTGGTGCTCCATCCTCTGTACTGACTGTCTCAGACTGGTGCTCCATCCTCTGTACTGACTGTCTCAGACTGGTGCTCCATCCTCTATACTGACTGTCTCAGACTGGTGCTCCATCCTCTGTACTGACTGTCTCAGACTGGTGCTCCATCCTCTGTACTGACTGTCTCAGACTGGTGCTCCATCCTCTGTACTGACTGTCTCAGACTGGTGCTCCATCCTCTGCTCCATCCTCTGTACTGACTGTCTCAGACAGGTGCTCCATCCTCTGTACTGACTGTCTCAGATTGGTGCTCCCATCCTCTGTACTGACTGTCTCAGATTGGTGCTCCCATCCTCTGTACTGACTGTCTCAGACTGGTGCTCCATCCTCTGTACTGACTGTCTCAGACTGGTGCTCCATCCTCTGTACTGACTGTCTCAGACTGGTGCTCCATCCTCTGTACTGACTGTCTCAGACTGGTGCTCCATCCTCTGTACTGACTGTCTCAGACTGGTGCTCCATCCTCTGTACTGACTGTCTCAGACTGGTGCTCCATCCTCTGTACTGACTGTCTCAGACTGGTGCTCCATCCTCTGTACTGACTAGACTGTCTCAGACTGGTGCTCCATCCTCTGTACTGACTGTCTCAGACTGGTGTCCTCAGACTGTCTCAGTGCTCCATCCTCTATACTGACTGTCTCAGACTGGTGCTCCATCCTCTATACTGACTGTCTCAGACTGGTACTCCATCCTCTGTACTGACTGTCTCAGACTGGTGCTCCATCCTCTGTACTGACTGTCTCAGACTGGTGCTCCATCCTCTGTACTGACTGTCTCAGACTGGTGCGTCATCCTCTGTACTGACTGTCTCAGACTGGTGCTCCATCCTCTGTACTGACTGTCTCAGACTGGTGCTCCATCCTCTATACTGACTGTCTCAGACTGGTACTCCATCCTCTGTACTGACTGTCTGAGACTGGTACTCCATCCTCTGTACTGACTGTCTCAGACTGGTGCTCCATCCTCTATACTGACTGTCTCAGACTGGTGCTCCATCCTCTGTACTGACTGTCTCAGACTGGTGCTCCATCCTCTGTACTGACTGTCTGAGACTGGTAATCCATCCTCTGTACTGACTGTCTCAGACTGGTGCTCCATCCTCTGTACTGACTGTCTCAGACTGGTGCTCCATCCTCTATACTGACTGTCTCAGACTGGTGCTCCATCCTCTGTACTGACTGTCTCAGACTGGTGCTCCATCCTCTGTACTGACTGTCTGAGACTGGTGCTCCATCCTCTATACTGACTGTCTCAGACTGGTGCCTTATCCTCTGTACTGACTGTCTCAGACTGGTGCTCCATCCTCTATACTGACTGTCTCAGACTGGTGCTCCATCCTCTGTACTGACTGTCTCAGACTGGTGCCTTATCCTCTGTACTGACTGTCTCAGACTGGTGCTCCATCCTCTGTACTGACTGTCTCAGACTGGTGCTCCATCCTCTGTACTGACTGTCACAGAATGGTGCCTTATCCTCTGTACTGACTGTCTCAGACTGGTGCTCCATCCTCTGTACTAACTGTCTCAGACTGGTGCTCCATCCTCTGTACTAACTGTCTCAGACTGGTGCTCCATCCTCTGTACTAACTGTCTCAGACTGGTGCTCATCCTCTGTACTGGCTGTCTCAGACTGGTGCTCCATCCTCTATACTGACTGTCTCAGACTGGTACTCCATCCTCTGTACTGACTGTCTCAGACTGGTGCTCCATCCTCTGTACTGACTGTCTCAGACTGGTGCTCCATCCTCTGTACTGACTGTCTCAGACTGGTGCGTCATCCTCTGTACTGACTGTCTCAGACTGGTGCTCCATCCTCTGTACTGACTGTCTCAGACTGGTGCTCCATCCTCTATACTGACTGTCTCAGACTGGTACTCCATCCTCTGTACTGACTGTCTGAGACTGGTACTCCATCCTCTGTACTGACTGTCTCAGACTGGTGCTCCATCCTCTATACTGACTGTCTCAGACTGGTGCTCCATCCTCTGTACTGACTGTCTCAGACTGGTGCTCCATCCTCTGTACTGACTGTCTGAGACTGGTAATCCATCCTCTGTACTGACTGTCTCAGACTGGTGCTCCATCCTCTGTACTGACTGTCTCAGACTGGTGCTCCATCCTCTATACTGACTGTCTCAGACTGGTGCTCCATCCTCTGTACTGACTGTCTCAGACTGGTGCTCCATCCTCTGTACTGACTGTCTGAGACTGGTGCTCCATCCTCTATACTGACTGTCTCAGACTGGTGCCTTATCCTCTGTACTGACTGTCTCAGACTGGTGCTCCATCCTCTGTACTAACTGTCTCAGACTGGTGCTCCATCCTCTGTACTGGCTGTCTCAGACTGGTGCTCCATCCTCTATACTGACTGTCTCAGACTGGTACTCCATCCTCTGTACTGACTGTCTCAGACTGGTGCTCCATCCTCTGTACTGACTGTCTCAGACTGGTGCTCCATCCTCTGTACTGACTGTCTCAGACTGGTGCGTCATCCTCTGTACTGACTGTCTCAGACTGGTTCTCCATCCTCTGTACTGACTGTCTCAGACTGGTGCTCCATCCTCTATACTGACTGTCTCAGACTGGTACTCCATCCTCTGTACTGACTGTCTCAGACTGGTGCTCCATCCTCTATACTGACTGTCTCAGACTGGTGCTCCATCCTCTGTACTGACTGTCTGAGACTGGTAATCCATCCTCTGTACTGACTGTCTCAGACTGGTGCTCCATCCTCTGTACTGACTGTCTCAGACTGGTGCTCCATCCTCTATACTGACTGTCTCAGACTGGTGCTCCATCCTCTGTACTGACTGTCTTTGACTGGTGCTCCATCCTCTGTACTGACTGTCTCAGACTGGTGCTCCATCCTCTGTACTAACTGTCTCAGACTGGTGCTCCATCCTCTGTACTGACCGTCTCAGACTGGTGCTCCATCCTCTGTACTGACTGTCTCAGACTGGTGCTCCATCCTCTGTACTGACTGTCTGAGACTGGTGCTCCATCCTCTATACTGACTGTCTCAGACTGGTGCTCCATCCTCTGTACTGACTGTCTCAGACTGGTGCCTTATCCTCTGTACTGACTGTCTCAGACTGGTGCTCCATCCTCTGTACTGACTGTCTCAGACTGGTGCTCCATCCTCTGTACTGACTGTCTCAGAATGGTGCCTTATCCTCTGTACTGACTGTCTCAGACTGGTGCTCCATCCTCTGTACTAACTGTCTCAGACTGGTGCTCCATCCTCTGTACTAACTGTCTCAGACTGGTGCTCCATCCTCTGTACTAACTGTCTCAGACTGGTGCTCATCCTCTGTACTGGCTGTCTCAGACTGGTGCTCCATCCTCTATACTGACTGTCTCAGACTGGTGCTCCATCCTCTGTACTGACTGTCTCAGACTGGTGCTCCATCCTCTGTACTGACTGTCTCAGACTGGTGCTCCATCCTCTGTACTGACTGTCTGAGACTGGTAATCCATCCTCTGTACTGACTGTCTCAGACTGGTGCTCCATCCTCTGTACTGACTGTCTCAGACTGGTGCTCCATCCTCTATACTGACTGTCTCAGACTGGTACTCCATCCTCTGTACTGACTGTCTGAGACTGGTAATCCATCCTCTGTACTAACTGTCTCAGACTGGTGCTCCATCCTCTGTACTGACTGTCTGAGACTGGTAATCCATCCTCTGTACTGACTGTCTCAGACTGGTGCTCCATCCTCTGTACTGACTGTCTCAGACTGGTGCTCCATCCTCTGTACTGACTGTCTCAGACTGGTGCTCCGTCCTCTGTACTGAGTGTCTCAGACTGGTGCTCCATACTCTGTACTGACTGTCTCAGACTGGTGCTCCATCCTCTATACTGACTGTCTCAGACTGGTGCTCCATCCTCTGTGCTGACTGTCTCAGACTGGTGCTCCATCCTCTGTACTGACTGTCTCAGACTGGTGCTCCATACTCTGTACTGACTGTCTCAGACTGGTAATCCATCCTCTGTACTGACTGTCTCAGACTGGTGCTCCATCCTCTATACTGACTGTCTCAGACTGGTGCCTTATCCTCTATACTGACTGTCTCAGACTGGTGCCTTATCCTCTATACTGACTGTCTCAGACCGGTGCTCCATCCTCTGTACTGACTGTCTCAGACTGGTGCCTTATCCTCTATACTGACTGTCTCAGACCGGTGCTCCATCCTCTGTACTGACTGTCTCAGACTGGTGTTTCTAGTACTGCACTTTATAAGCCCTAATCTGCCTGTACATTGGGTCTGCTGCACTCAGCACTTTAATATACATGTACAGCTACACACAATGTAAGGTTCACAGGTATGTAAGGTTTGTGTGTGTATGTGTTGTTACTCTCTGTGCACTGTGAGCTACTGTAGCCAATGACTAATTCCTTGTAGGTGTAACTGTAATTTTATTAATCTACACACTTACACAAAGTAAGGCACTTATGTCTGGGCGAGTAACACCGACCGCGCTGCCCTGATAGAACAATGTTTTGTACTCATTCTGAGGTGTATTTACCCAACATACTGGAAACAGTCTTCCCACATCAATAACCTCACAACCTGTGGTTAACTTTTTCATATAATCATGAATTAGCATAAGCTACACCACTACAGGCAGTGATTAATGAAGAAAAATTAACTTAGAAAAAAAGATATGTTGAAGATATGTTGTTCCACATGCACACTGCAAAAATAAATGAGTTTAATACGCGTTTGCTATATTGAGGTTAGTTTCAGCTGCTGTGAGCATAATCAAATAAATTGATTAAATTAACTCTTGTTATTAGAACCCAGAAATGCATTGTTCACAAAAAGAATAGTAAGAATAAATATTTTTATAATGATTTTAGTATCTAAATTCATCTATTAAACCTCTAATTAGACCAATGTCATACTAACATAGTCAAATATAGAAATGAAGTGTTCACATACTACATTGGCTATTTTGATACCTAATAAAGTTATTTATTTTATAACAATTAATGACCAAATAAACATACAACCCAAATGCTAAAACGGCTGGGACACTTTGATACATGTAGATACATGTTAATAGAAACAGAACCATATTCTATTCACAGTGAGGTAGAGAACGCTAGTTAATCATGAAGGCCACAGTGTATGTGTCAATGGCCACCGACCACAGACCCTGACACAGTCGCAGTTAGAAGTAGCTCAGTTTAAAGCGATTCCAAACACAGATGCCTCGTTGCAGATGCAGATGTGTGAAGAAGCTATATAAGATCTGAAACTTCAACCACAGCCTTTACTGGACTGCACTTATATGCAGGAGCGCAGCCCTTCATCCATATTCCTACAGCTGGGCGCAGCTAACTGGGAGTGCGATTTCGAGTTATCCGCCCGTTAGTGTTTTGAAGCCGTTTGTTTACAAACATGAAATCATTTGATAACATTCTGTTAAGTTTCACTTCCGTATATGCTATATTTCTTCATCATGGTATTCGCGCTTTGTTCTCAGTTTTCTCCGTTAGTTCTTACCGTTAGATGCCATTTCAGCAGCGTTGCGTCCAAATCGAAAGTAAAAGTGTTACCTGTTCACACTGACATTATACACCTGCGGTACCAATTTCACACCCGCAGTTCTAGGACCCTGTGTGTTTGCGACACTGCTCCCTAGCGAAGTAGATAACCAATGGTTCTTTCTATCTACCTGCATTGTTTAAAGGCTAAACCAAATATTAAAGGATATCCCAGATAACCTCTCCTACTTTATCTATCTGCTAATAGTTAAAGGCTTTAACTCTCTCATATACACCAATATGTGGCATGTGTTTCTCAAAAAAAAAAAAAACCAACTCTGTCCATTCGCTCCATAAGAATCCAGTACACACTAATACAGAATTTCATGATCACTTAAATCTGGGTTCCACTGTTCAGTGATACTGTACTAAAGTAAATGACTGTTAATGTTTCTCTTTTACAGTTTTTGTATTGAAGCACACATTTAGAAACTACGACGGCTTCTAGGGGGACTACTTATGTGGTTTGGCTGACAAAGAAGGACACCAAAGAGCTAACACTGCTAATGAATATATTACAGATGAACTCCAGTTTAAAACTGAATCTGTTTGGTGAGAATTGCTTTAAAACACTGGGTATAAATTGTCACTGAGCAAAGTAAAAAACAATTCTCCAAAATGTTTATTTACAAATATGTTATTTTTCACTGTAAGTCAACATAAGGAGATTTATATCATGCCGTTTTGAAAGATTTCAGCATGGCCCTGTAACTCAGACACAGAGAGTGGATCCATTAGGTAGGATTTATTCAACAAAAATTTAAAAAATGTCAAAAATGTGAAACACAAAGAGGCCAAAAGTACAGAGCTCAAAAGCTGTCATAAAACAGAAATCTTAAAAATGACAAAAGCCCAGAAGGTTGCTCAATACGACAAAAAAAAAAAAATCAAACAAACATGAAGTTACAGGAGGACTTAGAGGAGGTGAGAATGATAAGCCAGGGGCTAGTAAACCAGTCAACAGTCAGTCAACATATAGTAAGCTGGGATATGGAGCAGGTGAGAGGGGGCAGGCACTGGAGAGGCTCAGGTGAAAGGAAGCAGGAGCAAAAGTCATTAGAACTCAGGTGAGATCGACCTCTGGTGGCCGGCATGAGAAGTGTCCTGAGGGGGTGTACCCTGAAACGACCTGACAGGCCCACTCCTTATGACGTTTTCCTACAAGGTGAAGGACAGCTGCCATGCTCAAATGACAATAGATGGAACCTGTATACTCCCAGTGTGTGTGGGCAGAAGGTCCAAATAATGAACACAAGCACTGAGGTGTATTCTCTATGTGTAATTTATATTTTAATGTATACATGTGTGTGCATGTGCGTTTTTCTCTGCTTCTCCAGGGTGGTCCATGCTGGAAAGGATGGAACCATGTTTGCAGACTGCAAGTTCACTGTTTTTAAACTTGGTTAACAGTGAATAACAGTGATTCTAATTTTTAGTGTTACTATTGTAAGGGTGATACGGTGCGGTGCAGGAGCCAGACCCGGGAAAAGACACTGGTCCCAGGACTCTCTAAAGACACACGCACAGGACACACTCCATGCGGGGTAGAAGTGGCGTTTATTGGCCCAAGCAACCACAGATCTCACCATTACTGTCCGGAGTAACTTAGAAGCAGCTGCATCAGAAGGGAGGCTAGGCTACAACTAGCTCCTTCGCCACTGCGCCGAAAGCTACAGCTCAGCGCGCATGCGCAATAGTCAAGAGCACGTAATCAACCGTTACACATATTTCACTATGTTGCTTGGGTATTCACAGCCCCTACTAAAAAGCACCTTGTACCTTTAAACGGAAAATAGCCAGGTTATGAGATTAAATTAGATTAGAACCAGTTTAGCCAATTGTGCTTACACACAGAGGAATACAACCTCTGCATTTAACGCATCCATGCAGTGAAAGTCCCACACACTATAGCAGACAAACCCTGCTAAATTCACTAATGATGGAGAAACAAACTCCTAATATTAATTCTATATTATCAGAGTGTAAACACGACTGAAGTTTATTTATCTATTGCCGATGTAGTAACCAGGGATGCAGTTGCATAAACCGTCCAGTAAGTGGTGCTAGAGTCTTTCTAGCATAATTGCCCTCAGAGTTAGTGTAGAAGAAGCCGAAACTCAGTACAGAGATGGAAGCTGTTGGTGTAGGAGTGTCCAGAAGGTGTGCAGCACAAATAAAGTAAAATAGCAACATAAGTCATCTCTCTCTGCCTCATCTGTAACCTCCCCTCAAGTCATCACAGCCATGTTGATGCCTCCAGTGTGCTATTGGCTAGGGCTGTTAACTAAAACTCCCTGCTGTCCTACACTTTGCCTGATCTGGTAGCCATGCGGTTCCACATACAGGTCAGTCCTGGAAGTGTATTAGTCCCACTGGCTACAGATTTAGCTTATTTGCTACGCATCAATGAAGGCGGACGGGAAGGAAGATATAACCTAGCTGACTTGACGACTGGCTGAGTAACACAAAACGAAGAAAGACCATAAGACACTGCGGTGTAACATCACATTCCCAGACCATAATTTTCATTTCACCCTCTAGTCTTTTATCGTACTTCCACACCGGACTCAAACACAGCACACAAACCTTCTCTCTCGGTCTGAGAAGGATCAAAACGTGGTGTGCCTGAGAGATTCACAGCAGTATCATGATCATCCAGCTAGATCTGATTACTATCAGCAGGTGCTGTGTTGAGAAAGTCTGTTGGGATGCTGATGCTGGGGGGCTGAGTAGAGTGGCACAGAGGCCGGTCTTATAAAGGAATCAGCAGGAGAGGAGACGGTTATGATCGTAGAATTAGACGGAATGGGAGATCCTTGAGTTTGGACTGCTTTAGTAATGGCTGCTCTGTCTGTCAACTTAAAATGAAATATTATGGCTGATTCCATCAACTAAAATCCTCTGTAGGTGTCCCGCATCCCCTCTGTGGCCCTTAAATAGAATAGTATTTGATTTTCTTTGGAAGAGGAGATTTCAGAAAATTAAAAAGGCATTATCAAAAATAAATTTCATTTTTTTCCTTTTTATTATTATTATTATTTTTAAATCTTTATATATCTTTTTTATCTTTTACTTACTGTATCTATTTGCACACTGTGACCCTGTAATCTTTACTCTTATTCTGTATTTTGCACCACCACACAGAGAGGGTGGGGGGAGGGGTTGGTATGGTCTGATTGTTTTTCTGCAGTCTGACAGTTGTTGATATGTTATTGTTTCAGACAATATGGGAAAAGTAATAAACAGTTGTTCACAGAAAAAAAGAAAAAAAAAAGAAAAAAGAAAAACAAAGTAAAAAGAAAAATAAAGTAAAGGATGGTGGACTAAATATTTTGACAATATTAAAAAAAAAGAAAATAAATTAATTTAAAAAATCCTTATAGCCAATGGAATATTGTAGCAAATATATTTCATTAAGTTTCTGCTGCAGTGTCCCTATGCAACTGGGAAATTACCAGTCATTCCTAATAACCCTCTTCCAGTTCTGATGGGTATACTCACTCTTCTAAGAGATATCACTATAGAAATAACAGTATCAGCATTCGACAATGTTGATACAAATTCAATAATGGAATTAACATAGATGAAAAACCATTTAACAGCAGATTTACTGCAGATGTCTACATTCCAAGATGTACTGATTCAGTGTCCATCAAGTTTGTTGTCAGTTGAAACAAGAACATATGTGACATTGGTGGTGAAAAATGAATGTACTGAATACTTGTTTTTCAGATGTAGCAATAGCTAGATTTTTTGGATTGACCTAGTGAAGGATATTGGACAGAAAATGAACACACATGAAGAAATGATACACTGAACACATTGTTTTAGTAGATTGCAGTAAGGACACCTGTTACCTACATACTCTATTCATTTTTAAAATAAATATTTAATCCGTAAAATGAAACTAAGAGAACCTCGGCTCACAGCGTGTCTAAATATGACCTTTACTGTCTTTACTTTTAATGTGGAGAAATTCTAAGATTGGTTTAAAGAGATTTTGACTTGTGACTGTATACCTTACACCATGTGGTGTCTGTCAGCCTTTAATTTTATGGGTACATTTATTTATAGATATTTATATTTAACTTTCTCCTCTTTATTTAAATACTGAAATCCTGGCTGTGATGTACTGTTATGCTGATACACAGCCTTGTAATTGCTCATTCCTCTTGAGATACAACTAACTTTTACTAGCCAATGCCAGCAAAGAAGGGCGGGGCTTTACAGAATATGGGCGGGGAAAGCTCTCTCTCTCTCTCTCTCTCTCTCTCTCTCTCCACCACCACTCAACCCCATCGCCTCAGTCTGCAGTCAGGTTGTACGGGGCAGCGGAGCGGCCACCATGACCATCAACACGCTGAACCAAGGCGGACCTCAGAGAGAGCAGATGCCCTGCTTGACCAAGGTAGGAGCGGCGTTCAGCTGAGGGCTGGGAGGGCTGTGCTATCCCACTCACAAAACTCACTTCTGTCAGCCACGGTTAGCAGCTGTGTTCAGGAACGACCACCACAGTAACTCACCTCAGCCTGCACTGCCCGTCCGTAAACAACTGTTTATCTCATAAACACGTACCTCACTGTCTCGGGCACGCGACTTAGTACCTCAAAGTAACCATCACGAGTTTTATCCCGAGATCTGTACGTGTTATCTGCTATCAGTTACCTGCTTTAAAGCCGTTATCAGGACGTAGCAACTATTTAATATAGAAATTAAAAATACACACTTCTGACAGGGGGTCTTTTCCACATGGTGGGGTTCAGATTCCATAGTGCAGCATAATCATATACAGTTACTGATAGCAGATTTTCTCTGTATGGGGTTTATAAACTAGGCTATACCTCTTTTTAAAAATGCCTACATAGAACCATGAACTCTCGAAGAACCATTTGCCGGGTAGAGGTTCTTCAGATGGTTCTACACAGCTTCAGAAAAGGTCTACTGTTGTTATGATGTCATGCTCACACTGCAACAACAGCAGACTGCTCTTTGGTGGTATATAGGACTGAATAAATAATTTTCTTTATCAGTCTGAAGAACATTTTCACCATGCAAAGGGATCTGAGTGTTCATAGTTCTATACAGAACCACTGTCTTTACTAAAAAACCCTGGAGAACCCATTTTAATGTTAAAGAGTTTATTTTATGGTGTTTATGGTTTATGGTATAGACCCGTTACCTCTACAGAATAACCAGTGTAGAGAGTGAGTGAGTATAAGAGCATGTGGAGCGTCAGGATGTCTGTTCATAACTGTTTTATGTAATGACTCTATGAGGCAGGTTTTGAATGTCGGGTTCCTATCATCACCACTGCCGTCAGACGTAGTAGTAGCTAACACCAAATATAGCATATCGTGGCTGTCCAAAGAAAATCATGTATCTCTATTTCTGTTGATTTTTAGTTTTATGTCTCATTTGGTCACATGAGCTGCTGTTTACCCTGTGTGGAAATTTCATGAAGAATGGACCAACAGAAACGGCCCGAAGCTGCTTGGAAAGACGTCCGGTTCCATTGACCTCCATTCAAATTAAGTGAGGTTTTTGGCCTCTCCTGTAAAGTTGTGATTTTGGAGATACCTGTTTTTCTTTGGACAGTGACGATATGTATGTCATCATGTAGTACGAAATGTCACTGCAGATTATGCAGATGCAGATGCAGGATATCTAATTATGTCCACCTAGTATTTGGTGTCACATTCCAATTCATTTTGTACAGTTTGTACACACTCAGGGGTCACTTTATTAGGTACGCCTTCTTAATAAGGACCCTCATTGTCCATTTTATAAAACTCAATTTTACAAATAGTAGCACCTTGTAGTTCAGCAGTTGTAGACTCTAGTGCCCCTGCTTCTCTGCGTACTCTTTGAGCCCCCTTTCACCTTGTTCTTCACTAGTCAGGACCCCTGCAGGACCACCACAGAGCAGGTACTATTTGACTAAGTGACTAACAGAGTGGCCGGTGAGTGTAGATGTCCCTGAAAGCTTTGCCCAGCATGCTGCTAAACATCCTTCACACAGCACAGAGGACTGGCTTATGCTTCTTTACAGGCCTGCTGTCCACTTGTGATGTCTTTTGTTGTTGGTGCAGATGGAGCGAGTGATCGTGTCGATGCAGGACCCTGACGTGGGCATGAAGATGCGAAACCAGCGGCTGCTTATCACAGTCATACCCCATGCAATGACCGGTAGGACTCTCCCTCTATCCTTCCGGCTTGCTCTCTTTCAAGTTAATCGTAATTGAAATTAGCTCCACTTACATCCACTTGATATTCCCACATGGTTCATAATGGATTGTTCCGTTCGGCTGCCTGGCGGCCAACATGTCATGACACGATCAGGCCGTTGTTAATTAGAGACAGGTGCCTTGTTAGTGGAATAAACAGTTCACTGTTGTTATCATTGTGGAATATTCCTGGGCTCCAGCGTTCTGCTGCCATTGCAGGGCTGAGTGCTGGATTTCATACGCCTGTTTTCTAAGGGACTGATACACCTTTTCTGAACCATAGATTACAGTTCCCTTCTTTAAATCCGTTAAGATGTATGTATATAATGTAGGATATATATACAGGGGTTGGACAATGAAACTGAAACACCTGTCATTTTAGTGGGAGGTCTCATGGCTAAATTGGGCCAGCCTGGTGGCCAATCTTCATTAACTGCACATTGCACCAGTAAGAGCAGAGTGTGAAGGTTCAGTTAGCAGGTAAGAGCACAGTTCTGCTCAACATACTGCAATGCACACAACATTATGGGTGACATACCAGAGTTCAAAAGAGGACAGATTGTTGGTGCACGTCTTGCTGGCGCATCTGTGACCAAGACAGCAAGTCTTTGTGATGTATCAAGAGCCATGGTATCCAGGGTAATGTCAGCATACCACCAAGAAGGACGAACCTCCACCAGCATCACGTAGTGACCTGGCCACTATCCTGCAAGAAGAATGGCTTATCCCTCTGACCACTGTGCAGGACGCAGTATATGTCATTCCCAAGACCAACTGACGCTGTATTGGCCGCAAAAGGAGGCCCTACACCATACTAATAAATGATTGTGGTCTAAAACCAGGTGTTTCAGTTTCATTGTCCAACCCCTGTATATATATCCAATTAAAAACATGTATCTCCAATTTTGTCCATTTTGACTTTTACACATCATTCGAACCCATCAACTCCCATTTACACTGTGTGAGTATTGCATGATGAATGGACCAACAGAAACGGCCCAAAAATGTTTAGAAAGACGTCTGGTTCCATTGACTTGTATTCAAATTTAATGTGGTTTTTGGCCTGTCTTGTAAAGTCGCCATTTTGGAGATACTTGTTTTTCTTTGGACAGTGACGATATATATATGGCAGGTTTGCTATGTATCTCTGAAAGTCTTAAATGTTTGAAGGGAACAGCTATCTATCCTCCTGAAAGCATTCAGGCCCTGAACTCAGAGTACACAGTGTGTTTCTTTGGCCCCAAAGTTGATTTTTCTATGATTAATTATACAGTAGTCTGCAGTGTCACTCTCTCAGAGGAGGCAGGGTTTACATAAGGGAAAGTGTGAGGGAACACAGTCGGAATCTGACTCACTTCTTATTCAGCCGTGCTCTGCTGAATTTCATTTTGGTACATATGGAAGTAAATCACTCAGTGAATCGATATTGGAATTTCACCCAGCAGACCACTGTGTTAAATAATGAACCACTACTGATGTAGTTTCTGTAGAATAATTACCTGAGGATATCAAATAAATAGCTCCACCCAGAAGGAGGTGTGGGACTGCAGTGCTGCTGGGAAGGAAGATAAAGATTGATGATGAATTTGGGCTGATATGGGTGATATTTATTGAGCTACACATACAGAAGTAGTGCCTCTCGGTATGACGACGGGCCGTTTGGTACCACGACATGCCAGACGTCTCAGAGTTCCTAATGGTGTCCTGTGATAATCCATCCCATGACACCCCAAGCATATACTATGAGCTGACTGTCACTGAACGAATTCCAAACAGAGAAAATGTTTTTACGTTGGTCATGCTCTAGTCCTAGTGGTTAGTGTAGCTCAGCGGGTAACACCACTACCCAGAGTGCCATCTCTACATGTGGGAGGCTGAGGTTCAAATCCCAGTCTGGGTGACTATGCTGTGCTACACTAATAAGAGTCCTTGGGCAAGACTCCTAACACTACACTGGCCTCCCTGTAATATGATTAACCTTGTAAGTCGCTCTGGATAAAAGCGTCAGCCAAATGCTGTAAATGTCCTTCATGAGTCGTCCCTGGACGCTGGATAGTTTTGGTTGGTTGACTATTCCCAGTCCGGCAGTGACCCTGAGGTGTTGAAAAACCCTGTGTGAGTGTCTGATCCACACACATTAACACAGCACCACCACATCAGTGTCACTGCAGAATGGCCCGGTGGCGGTTCTCACCGCTGAAATCCAGAGCAACGGTGGGATAGCAAAATGTATAGAGAAACTGATGATGAGTGACTGATTAAAAGATGAGAAGTTTATATTTTATAAGCAAAACTTTATGATATCCATCCAGTACACACACACGCATGGCTGCTCGCACACCGCCTCCGAGCTGTGTCTTTACACCACAGTTCCTCCCTGAAAATGAGCCGCATGAAGCACAGCAGCTTCAGCAGAGAATCATCTCCTGAGCCGTAAAGAGCACACAGGGCGAACTTCCTGCTCTTTAATGGAACGCTAATCTTTACCTTCTGCTTGTGTAGCTTAGTATTGATTGGCGTGAACAATAAATCCACTTAGAAACGAACAGCAACCAGTCCCAGAATGCTGCTGGACAGTGGCTTGAAAACACACGGGCCTGGTGTGCTCAGCCCTTTTTTCTGAATAAGTGAAAATAAATAAAGGCATCCTGTAAGGGGAACAAACTCAAATAGAAATATTATTCTACATGTCAGTGCAATTCTAATGCATGGTGGGTGAATATAGAATATAAGATAGCTGCATTAAAACTTCTTTCATTTTGTCCCATATTATATTATATAATAAATAAACAATAATATTGTGTTAAAATAATCATATATATATATATATATTAAAATAATAATAATAATAAAAAAATAATATATATATATATATATATATATATATATATACATAGAGAGAGAGAGAGAGAGAGAGAGAGAAAGAGAAAGAGAGAGAGAGAGAGAGAGCATTTTCCACTTCTGCAAGAAAGTAAAAAATGAAAGTCTTTGTTCAGTATACCGACCCAGCTGTGTGTGTTTGAATGGACACCCCCTTCTCGTTTGTTCAGGTCGGGATATAGTTGACTGGCTGATTCAGAAGTTTTCCATAACGGAAGAAGGTAGGAGTGGACACGTTTGTCTGTGTGTGTGCGTCTCTGTGTTTGTATGTAAATGCAGTGTGTGGATGTGCCCATGCTGGTTGCTATGATTCGTTTCCAGCGCGAGTCCCTGAAGAGATGACATGATTCTTATCGTGGGCTCCTCTGGGAGTCCTCTAACACACATGCACTCGTATTCATGCCTTGTCAGACATGGGATCACTTATGTGTCCTATATCCTATACAGGAGGTGCCAGGTTTGACTGAGACAGTCTCATCCCTGTCAGGACCGAAACCTGGTGTCTCAATATTAATATTTATATTATTTATTTATGGAAATATAATGAAAACCAGAAAATGATTCGGAATATCTGGAAAACGGACATCAAAATCATGTTGACTTATAATAGCTACTGTTCCATAACACTTCCTTATACGATTTTGTCATATCAGCAGATAATGGCCTAGAAATGTTTGCTCCATTAGGAAAATATTTATTCTACAGTGTATAAATGCTTATACGTTTATTTCAACATGTACGTACAGGACTGGGGTCAGAGGTCAAGGTTACAAATGCAGTGCAAAGAGCAGAGCATTGGGATTATCCCAACACTGGAAAAGCAGGAGTTAGGATATATCCAGCTGTTAGCAGTTAAGGCAGACCTCACTTGTGCGCCGAATGTCATGGAGCAGTTTGACAGTGGAAATATATTTGCTGTGGTTTGGTGCACCCCTGTTGTGCTCGGTAAGCTTAGGTACACATCTAGGGCATCCCGCAGGTGTATGCGTTGTAAACAAGACTCCAGAGAGTTCCGCAGTGACTCGGTGTGCTCCAGAACAGAGAGCATGTGCAGTTAGTAGTGGAGCTGAGTAGTTTGTTTTGAGGCGCAGCGGTTATTACTCATATGCATCATAACGTTTCACATGTGTGGGTGTGTTAGGAGTTAGGTTTATGTGATACTGACTGATTTAGTTTACTGAAAGCAGCTTGATCATATGGGCTGTTTTGGTTCTTCTGATTCTGCTTGTGTTCATTATTTTCTGTTAGCCGTGTTTTGTTTATGTGTCCGATTTTAGAGGCGTTACATATCGGAAACCTCCTGGTGAAATACGGCTACATATACCCGCTGAAGGAGCCTCGGAACCTGTGCTTGAAACAAGACGAGACACCCTATCGCTTTCAGGTGTGAACCGACAGACAGACTCACACATTTTCTGTGATATGCGAATACAGAATATGGTATACACTAGGTCTGCACGATATTGGGAAATACGACATTGCCATTTTCATTTTTTGCCAGATGAACGGGATTATTTAAAAGCAGGATTCGTGGTCAAATAAAAATGTAACTGTGTCACGCCTCCGCGTCTTCCCGGCTTCCCCGCTCTTCGGGCCACGCTCGATGACGTCATGTCTATGCGCCCCCGTTCGGACTCCGTGATGCGCTCTAGGTCGCCTGAGTTTTAGCCGCAGCTGTTAGCAATCACTTACTTCCTGTATTTAAGCCACACACAAACACTCACTCTTTGCGAAGCTTTGCCAAACTTTGTTTAGCTATCCTGAGCGGTCCTTTCTCGTGTTGTCGCATTCTGGTTTCCGACTCGCTTCGTTCCTCTACTACTCTTTCGCTTTATCCCTTTCGCTCGTGCTCTGACTCCACGGTTTGAATCTCTGCTTTCTCTCTTTGGTGTTCCCCTTCGGTCTTCCCCTGTAAACTTGTTTGCCCTCGCTGCTTGTACTACCTGGTTCTGACCTCCGCCTGACTCCGATTTAGCTTCTCCCTTTGTTTCGCTGTTTACAGGTGCTCGCTGAGATTGCCTGATTGTAAATAAACCGTTCCTGGTTTTTTAATTCTGCACACGTCGGTCTCGAAGTCTTTTGTCTAACAAACTGTAATGCTCTATAAATGGTTTCTGTGCACCGAACACAATAGCAGGGGAGCGATGAGACAGATCTCTGAGTAT
>JAMWET010006761.1:67500-128523 GCA_024036415.1 Prochilodus magdalenae
TCTGTCTGTCTGTCTGTCTGCCTATCTATCCATTTCTATCTATCTATCTATCTATCTATCTATCTGTCTGTCTGTCTGTCTGTCTATTTATCTATCTATCTATCTATCTATCTGTCTATCTATTTATCTATCTATCTATCTATCTATCTATCTATCTATCTATCTATCTATCTATCTATCTATCTATCCGTCTATCTGTCTATCTATCTATTTATCTATTTATCTGTCTGTCTGTCTGTCTGTCTGTCTGTCTGTCTATCTATCTATCTATCTATCTATCTATCTATCTATCTATCTATCTATCTATCTATCTATCTATCTGCAGCTGAAATATGTTACCCACTAAATTATTTTGCATGTTTCTATTATGCAGGATTATTTAATAATATTTATTTATTTATTTATTTGTTTGTTTGTTTACTTATTACTTACTCATTATTATTATTATTATTAATTTATTTTTTACTCATTTACTATTATTAGGTATTATTACTCACTCATTTACTTCTTTACAGCACAGTGTCTAACCAAAAACATTTCCTGTGGTGTTTTACTTTTATATAAAACTCCTACTTCATTTTAGTTTATAGTTCTGAAGTTTCCCAGACTGTGATTTATCTGTATTTTACATTCTGCAGTATATCTGTAATGTTTTTATAATAATGTTATTATTATTCCTGCAGAGCTGCTTAATTAATGTAATGTAAACTTACACACAGTACTAAGTCATCATTAGTGTTATGTAGGTACAGTAGAATCAGAACCGAGTCAGCGGTAGGACTTGTTCCAGACAATCCCACTCGTGTTTACATGCGCCCTCTGCTTATGAAATATTCACCTGGCCTGTTAAAAGCATCAGTTCTGTTTAAAAAGGGGGGATGGGAGAGGAAGGACGTGTCTGGAGAGGAAAAGAGGAATGCAGAGAGCAAGGGACTGAGTAAAGCAGAGGGCCTAAACACAGGGATGAAAGAGAGGAGTAACAGAGTGGAGCTCTGTCTCTTTATGAAAGCATTACCGCACCCATGCATTCACTGTCCCGTACTCGGGGCTAGGAGAATTTTGCAGGAGGTGGTACTGAGGCTGAAGGAGGGGAAGGCAGCAGTGCCCGAGGGGAAGGAATGAAAGGGAACGCGTAGTCTTCCCCTGTGGGGTATTTTTTTGTTGTTGTCTGTGTTTATGGTTGCAAGGTCACGTGACCAGAGCTTTCTCTCTAATGGCTCCATCTTCTGCCTCAGAGCTTAAGAGGATTCCATTATTGAGATGTGTGCGAGAGAGAGGGGCACCTACGGGCACACGGCCGTCCGTGAAAGCGGTGCTCAGGAATTGAGGGTTTAATCTGGGCTACATTTAGAGGCCATTTCATTCCTTCACATCCAGTCTGTGTGGGGGGGGGGTTCGGCCCATTCGCTGATAAACCTTAAATCCATCAGTGGAAAATGTGTCAGGATAAGTGATTTACTGCGTCTGGACCAAATCCCGGCGCCAAAACCGTCATTCGTCTACCTCCATCTGACTGAAGGTCTAATCTGCTTTTAATTTTTAAAGCTTCATCCACCATATCGACCTGATTGGACTCACATCTCCTAATGCATCTGAGCCCTTGGTGAAGGGGGGATGAGTATACAGTGGGGAAAATAAGTATTTAGTCAGTCACCAATTGTGCAAGTTGTCCCACTTAAAAAGATGAGAGAGGCCTGTAATTGACATCATAGGTAGACCTCAACTATGAGAGACAAAATGTGGAAAAAAATTGAGAAAGTCATTTTGTCTGATTTTTAAAGAATTTATTTGCAAATAATGGTGGAAAATAAGTATTTGGTCAATAACAAAAGTTCATCTCAATACTTTGTTGTATATCCTTTGTTGGCAATGACAGAGGTCAAACGTTTTCTGTAAGTCTTTACAAGGTTGGCACACACTGTTGCTGGTATGTTGGCCCATTCCTCCATGCAGATCTCCTCTAGAGCAGTGATGTTTTGGGGCTGTCGGCGGGCAACACGGACTTTCAACTCCCTCCAAAGGTTTTCGATGGGGTTGAGATCGGGAGACTGGCTAGGCCACTCCAGGACTTTGAAATGTTTCTTACGAAGCCACTCCTTTGTTGCCCTGGCAGTGTGCTTGGGATCATTGTCATGCTGAAAGACCCAGCCACGTTTCATCTTCATTGCCCTTGCTGATGGAAGGAGGTTTGCACCCAAAATCTCACAATACATGGGCCCCATTCATTCTTTCATGTACACGGACCAGTCGTCCTGGTCCCTTTGCAGAGAAACAGCCCCAAAGCATGATGTTGCCACCCCCATGCTTCACAGTTGGTATGGTGTTCTTTGGATGCAACTCCGCATTCACTTTCCTCCAAACACGACGAGTTGTGTTTTTTTACCAAATAGTTCTACTTTGGTTTCATCTGACCATATGACATTCTCCCAATACTCTTCTGGAACATCCAAATGCTCTCTAGCAAACTTCAGACGTGCCTGGATATGGACTGGCTTAAGCAGGGGGACACGTCTGGCACTGCAAGATCTGAGTCCCTGGCGTCGTAGTGTGTTGCTGATGGTAGCCTTTGTAACCTTGGTCCCAGCTTCCTGCAGGTCATTCACTAGATCCCCCCTTGTGGTTCTGGGATTTTTCCTTACCGTTCTTGTGATCATTTTGACCCCACGGGCTGAGATCTTGCGTGGAGCCCCAGATCGAGGGAGATTAGTAGTGGTCTTGTAGGTCTTCCATTTTCTGATTATTGCTCCCACAGTAGATTTCTTCACATCAAGCTGCTTGCCTATTGCAGATTCAGTCTTCCCAGCCTGGTGCAGGTCTACAATTCGGTTTCTGGTGTCCTCCGACAGCTCTTTCGTCTTCACCATAGTGGAGTTTGGAGTGTGAGTGTTTGAGGTTGTAGGCAGGTGTCTTTTATACTGTTAACGACTTCAAACAGGTGCCATTAATACAGGTAATGAGTGGGGGAAAGAGGAGCCTCTTAAAAAAGAAGTTACAGGTCTGTGACAGCCAGAAATCTTGCTTGTTTGTTATTGACCAAATACTTATTTTCCACCATTATTTGCAAATAAATTCTTTAAAAATCAGACAAAATCACTTTCTCAATTTTTTTCCACATTTTGTCTCTCATAGTTGAGGTCTACCTATGATGTCAATTACAGGCCTCTCTCATCTTTTTAAGTGGGACAACTTGCACAATTGGTGACTGACTAAATACTTATTTTCCCCACTGTATATGGGCATAAAGGCGTTTAAATATGCTCATATAGACGTTCTGATGTAGCACTTCCATCATCTGTCAAGCCCAGTATAACGTGTATACACTGTCTCACAGCAGCTTTAAAGGAATGTGTGCTCAGCCTATGGCGGGTGTTGGAAAGGATCTAGTCTAGGGAGGTGACGATAGTGGGTAAAGACACCCCAGTGATCTTCTGTCCTTACAATCTGCTGTTTGGTCCTACAGTCCAAGGTGGTGCAGCTCCTATACCAGTGAGACAGCTGGTCAGAACACTCTCTACTGTCCCCCTGTAGAAGGAGAATGGGGAGGCTTTGTCCTTCACAGGAAGTGAAGTCACTGATGGGCTTTCTTTATTTAAATTTAATCCCTTGTTGATCCCACAGTGGGGAAATTTAGTCTCCGCATTTAACCCATCCGTGAAGTGAAACACCCACAAACACACTCACTAGTGAACATACACACTAGGGGGCAGTGTGCACCCTTACCCGGAGCGGTGGGTAGCCCTATCCACAGTGCCTGGGGAGCAGTTGGGGGTTAGGTGCCTTGCTCAAGGGCACCTCAGCCGTTACTGTCAGTTACTGTCAGTTCAGGGAATCGAACCGGCGACCCTCCGGTCACAAGGCTGGTTCCCTACCCTCCAGCCCACGACTGCCCAATGGGTAGTTCTTGGGTAGGCAGGTGGTGTTGAGGGCTCAGGTGTTGTGCACACCGAAGAATTTGAAGCTTCTGACTTCCTCTATAGTTAAAGAATTGATTGACAGTAGAGAGTGATCACCTAAAGTCCTTGTGAAGTCAACAGTCATCGGTTCCAGTTTATCAGCATCTCAAGAGAGTGGACACTGGAAAGGAGAAGTGATTGTAGGCGCAGGCGGCTACAGTTAGCTTTTAGTCTAGCTTGAATCCCACAGCGATTATCACTTTTACACTTACTGGCACATTGCAGTCCCAAGGTCCCGCGGCCTGCTCTGCGAAGGAGCCTGAAATCAAGCAGGGTCTGGCGATGATAGACTGTTGACCGGATCGTGCTGCCGCCATCTGAGCATTCAGAAATGTCTATATACAGGATTTACCAAGTTTGTATACAGTATGAATGTTTAAGGCCCAAGACACCTTGCCTTAATGACATAATCAGTCCTGTCAGGTAAAAATGACATCTCCTGACTGTCCATTCCAGCCAGCTCTTCCACAAACTGGGTGAACATCTCAGCCAGAGTTTATATTAACCTGTTTCAGCATTCCACCCACTATACAAGACTGAGAATGAGGATTGTGGGAGGGTAAATGTCCTGATCTGTCAAACACCGCCAGTGTTTCATTGATGTCTCTGTTGCAGCTGACCCATGCGAAGCCCTTAAAGCTGTTATCCTGGAAGGTTGAAGTGTCTGTGTTGTGTATTAGGAGAGTAGATTTAAATGTCCAGGACCTCGAGAGACTGGTGTAATCCTTACATGAGGATTGGTGGAATCTATGAGTTGACCAGAGGCATCCACAAAAGCGTTTTTTGTATTTATTGCAGGCAATCTAAACTTACTACAGAGATAAATATATTTAAACAATGTTATTAAATATCTATAACTTTCAGAATACAGTGTAAGACAGGTGTGTTAAACACCAGTGTGATTTTTTTATATTCAGCCAGACGTATCCTCCTTACAGTCTGCAGGAAAATCATCTCGGTACCAATGTTTCTATATTGTGCATCACTAATTTTCATTATTAGGTGTCGTGTAGACATCTATAGTGTACAGTGAATATAGTGTGTTTTGTTTTACAGCCAGGTGTGATGGACATTATGGAGCAGGGACCAGAACGGAGGAATGTTGCTAACACACGGGTACAACTGGTCAGTGGTCAAAACGTTTACTATAGCAACACATTCCACATACTCATATCACCTCTGATATTAGCATAGGTATGGCTTGGTCCAGAAAGTAAGAATTTTAAACAATCTGGTGAAAAAAATTAGATATTTTTAGATAAAAACACGTAACGGGTACGCTACACTTTGGTAGCATTGTGCAAAATGGAAGGACACGATACATATACTCAATAAAATTGATCATTGTTGTTACCTAGTAACCACATGATCTTTAAAAACCTAAAAAGTAGAAAAACGAAGACCATATATATATAATAACATGGTACTTTCATATTTTCATGATGCATGGTGTGATGCATTGATTACTTGAATGTCATGTGCTTGCAATATCCCTGTGGTATAGGGAATGCCTCTCTCCCCGAGGGGCTCGGTGTTGGTGAACTCTTTAATGCTCTATATTTCTGTATAAATGTGACATTAAAAAATAATGTGCCAAAGTAGATAAAGAGAACCCATATAAACAAATCAGAGCTAAATACTTTACCTGGTCATTTATTTATTGGGGAGAATGATCCGATATTACTAATATTATGGGATGGCAACCAGGTGTCAGCTGCCACCATGGTGCATTTAAAGAACAGGGATCTATCAAAGTCATATCTTCAGAACACGTTTGTGTATAACAGCAGATTTCTAAGAACCTCAGAAAACAGTTTGTTGATGCTCACCTGGCTGCGCAGAGTTACAAACCCTTCTCTGAAGAGTGTGGACTCCACTGATCCACAGACACATGGAGAAAATGAAAGACCATTGTTATCATTCAAGGTCAGGGTGTATAATAGTCTATGAGGTCACAAAAGAACCCATGGTAGCTTCTAGGCAACTGGAGGCCTCTCTCACAGTGGCTAATGTTAATTATAATGAACACTGAACATCAGTGGGGTAGAGCAGGATTGCAAGGCGAAAGCCATTGGTCTATAAAAAGAACATCTCTGGGTGTCTGCAGTTTGCTTAGGTTATGTGTACAAGCCAGAAGACCACTAAAAAACTCTTTTGTGGACAGATAAGACCTCAATAAAAATTCTCGATTCACATTAGAACTGTTATGTCTGGAGAAATTTAATTTCAGCTTTGTAATATTATCCCATCTGTGAAACCTGGTGGTGGTAGTATCAGGCCTGTTTTGCTGCATCTAGGCCAGGACAGTTTCCCCTGATGCGGCAATGAGCGCAATAAATCCTGAATTATACCAGTGAGTCCTATAGGACAATGTCAGGACATCTGTCCGTGAACTGAATCTCACAAGAACATGGATCAGTCACCCGAAGCACATTTGGCCAAAGATCAATAAAGTTAATGTTTTGGAATAGCTGGTTTAAAGTCCTGATCTGGAGTCCAACATCCCCGAGTTGTAGCTGTTCTATACGGAGGACTGGACTAAAATTCCTCCAAGCTGATGTGCGAGACTGTTCAGCACTTACCTGAACTGTCTGCCACTCACAGATATGTAATGCGGTTGGTGTAGCTCAGTGGATAGCACTGCTACCCACATGGGAACCATCACCACCACATGTGGGAGATTGGGGTTTGAATCCCGATCTGGGTGATGCTGTGCTATACCAATAAGAGTCCTTGGGCAAGACTCCTAACACTACATTGGGCCACCTGTAATACGATCGCTCTGTCGCTCTGGATAAGAGCGCCGGCTAACCGTAAATGTAAATGTAATGCTAAATCATTTTCAATAAATAAATCATGATAGTATAATATTGTTGTCTTGTTTGTTCTAATTGGGCTCTACTCATCTGCGTTCAGGACTTGTGCAATGTGATTCAGCAATTTCTCATAACATATAATTTACATGAGGGTCAATGTACAAAATAAAGAGGGCTACAGTTGCCTAGTAAGTATGTTCAAGCCCCATCCAATACCATTATCATTTTCATCATGGCAAAATGAGAAAAATAAGTTACCCTGAGGCAACATCATGTCATAAAGGGTTAATCCAGAAACCTACTGGCTGCTAAATACAGAGGCAATGACACCTTGGCTTGCACATTTTATAACACATCACCAGTGTCTTGTAATGGAAGATCATCGTTCATCATCGTCTCTCTCTTTGTCTTTCATTTTCCTGATGCATCCATATTCAAGTAAGTGTTTCTTTTGCAATGACCTAAATTCTGGCCTTTCCATTCTACTCTCAGCCATTTTCCTCACATTCTCCCCATGAGGGTTTGTATAGAGCGAAAGACATCTCCATCCACCCTTGTCTCTGTTGTATTTCAGAACAGAATGCTGAATTCTACAAGAAAGAGGTAAATCCATTTCTCATCCATTGTTTTTATCTGGTTTCAGTTTTATGACTAGCTCACACACGAGCTTCTCTAAACTGGCAAATCAGCTGTGGTGAATTGGAACCTACTGACCACGACCCGGTGACATGGTGTTGGATGCCCAAGGCCAGCCCATTTGGTTCAATCTAACAACAGGGCTACTGTAGCACAAGTTTTTATGGACAGTGCATCAAACTCTACTGCATACGGGGGGCTAGAGAGCCACAGACTAGTGTCCCCGTCCACTGGAACAATGGAAGACATGGACAGCCTGGTAGATGTGTGCTGTTTATCTGCGGAAGTGATGCACTGTGGGTAGAAACTTTCGCAATGCCAGTTGGCCAGTAGAATAATGGACCTTACCACTCTTCCCACATTGTTTGGGAATGCTTTGAGAAATATGAGTTCAGAGTGTATCTTGTAGAGACTGACCCTTGGCAGGTTGGATTTGCCTAGGCAGCACAGGCCCTACAGAATTGTAAGCAGGTGGCCATAATGTTTTGGCTTATCAGTGTATTACACAAGCCTGTATCTCTGTGGTGGTACGTTTACAAGAAATGTCCCATTGTAATGAGTTTTAATTTTAAGTATCAGCTGAATATTTCTGCTAGTTTATAAAATATTCATGCATCGTGAAGAGCAGTTTACAATGAAATGAAAACAATGAAAATGTGGAATTCCAATTCAACCATATAGCCTAATATGTACACCGACTGAAGTATAGTATATTATACAATAATGTCTGTGGTTTTTAAGTGAAGTCATATTAATTGTACTTCGTATATGCTATGCTGTTGGTATTTGTCGTTTGTGGAATTTTGTAACTTCAGATTGAACACAACAGAAGAGGTCTAGGAAGAAATCGAGTCAAGTCTTCCATTTGTCTGGAAAGGTACTTCTAGTCTGTGCACATGTTTGTGTAAGACTATTCAGTAGGGGTGGGCGATATGGCCTTCAAATAATATCACGATATTTTGGGATATTTTTGCGATAACGATATTCACTAACGATATACACAAATATAGTTAAAAAGGTCCATTTTTAAAACAGTTTTGTGACCAGTCTTGAAATCTATGTTACTAAATTAAGTGTCGCATTTTCAATACAGTAACCTTCAAATGAAATAGAATATTCCCTAGTAAACAAATCCCCAATAATATACTCAATGGCAAAACTGAATACTGCGTGAACATTGAGTCCAAATGAAAATGTATTAATTTATGGTGGAGTTGAAAAAAAAATGTTCTCAGTATTTATACAAATGAATACTTTTGTTTTTACAACAGCAGCAATTTCTTTGGCTAACCAGCAAGTTTTGGTGTAAAAGTCAACAGGAAAAAATCTTAATCTTAAAATGGGTTTCAACTGTAAAAACAAAAAAATCTTAAAATTATACAGAAAATTCCGTGTTAAATAACACTCTAACTATAAGATCGATAACTGCCAAAACTGAAAATAATGTATACAGTAAGTGCAAATGGACATGTATACATTTATGTGCAGATGAAAATGAAAATCAGTCACTGTTTAAAAAAGTACTATTTACAGAAGCAGCAATTTCTTTGCCTAGAGACGGAAAGTGTCCAGCTAACACTATTTTAGGTTCTTGGACCTGCATGTTCACTGATGCTGGTTTCAGAGCTGACCTTTGACAGGTTACAATATTGCCACCAGTGCTAAACACCCTCTCTGAAGGTGCACTGGTTGCAGGAACACACAGATACACATAGAAAAGCTCGTCTGTGAGCAGGAACCCCATAGTTTCCAGTTGCTATATACGATGTAGTGTACAGTCAAGCTTAAATACGGCTCTGTGGTTCTACTTCCACACTACTGATGTAGCTCCCCTTATAGGAACCAGTTCGTCCTCAGTGCCTGTGGTGCTGCTCTCCGCTTTGGTGGCCTTTTTTTTTTTTACTGTTAAGCGTGTGTACGTGAGTCGCGAGCACTTGCCTATAATATCGCGATATGGCAAAAATCCTATCGAGTTTCAAAATATACCGGTATTATCGTGGACGATTTTATATCGCCCACTCCTACTATTCAGTGCTGCTGTTCTCTGTATTTTCTTGCCATTACTTTACTGTAGTCGTGAACAGGCTTTGGTGTGACGTCATGCTGTATATGTGGGGTTGGGCTTGTGTATGTGTGTTTGGGTGTGAAGTTTTGTTAAGTACTTTGAACAGTACCAGGACCACGATCCTATAATGCAAGGGTGCCTGCCCAGCAACCCGTGGATCACAGACGACATCATGTACTGGAACATGAATTCTGAAACGTAAGTCGCCCACACATATAGACACGCACACACACACGGGAAGAAGAAACAGTAACTGTATAATAAATAATACAGTATATAATACAAAATATCCAAAATCTGAATCGGCCCATTGGTTCGTTTATATAGGTTGCCTGATCTGGCTTACAATATACAAATATACATATAAGGCAGCCCTCAGTGTGGTTTCATGTTACTTCATAAATCACCTGTAGCACTATATTCCTGATGTCTAGGATGCTAGAACTGAAGTAGCATAGGGCTAGCTTAGCACAATGAAACTTTCATACCACCAGCTACATGGAGCGAGGTGCCTGAAAATGGAATTTTTGATACGGGGCGTGGTCCTTACCATATAAAGCCGTCCAGTGTAATTAGCATATTTGCTGCATTTGTATGATCTTTGTATGAATCTGTCCTTGTTGTTCTTTTCTGTCACTGTATACTGTTTTTATCAATCTATATAGAGAACATTTGACTTTTTGTCAGTGTGTATGAATGGCCATTACTGTAAGTAGCCATTACAATAATACATTTACGGCATTTAGTTGACGCTCTTATCCAGAGCGACTTACAAGGTTAATGATTACTGGTGGGCCAGCGTAGTGTTAGGAGTCTTGCCCAAGGACTCTTATTGGTGTAGCTCAGCATAGTCACTCACCCAGACTGAGATTCGAACCCCAGTCTCCCACACGTAGAGGTAGCTCCCTGAGTAGTGGTGTTACCCACTGAGCTACACCAACCACTAGACTCTGTGAAGTTTCACTCATCCTTTCTATCTCCTCCCTGAAGGCCAGGGAGCAAAAGGCTCTGGTTTGGATGGGTTCTTGTTGAAGCTATTAGAATGTTTATGTAGATGGTTAGCATACTCTGTTTTCAGATTTGGGAGCTCAGTCCCCACAATCCTCAGTGTGCAGGTGCACCGAGTGCTTGAACTAACACACAGCAAACAGAGGTGCCACTGTTCTACTGACAGCACCAAGCCCCGGCATCTGCACGTCGCTACACCATCTTCCAAATAGTGTTTAGACCATCCGTTCTGACCGTCATGACTAGCTCTTTCTCAGCTTTGCTCATTGACCATCTGTTGTTTTATGTTCTGGTCTAGTAACCTGGTGAAAACCGTACGTTGCCCGATGTGATCATGTGATACATTATATCAGCTGCTTAGTGCACATAATGCTGTGTGTTAATCCTGCCGTCACTTTCAGTGATACTGTGAGCTGTCTGTATGTTTAAACAGGGTAGCCATGCCGACCAAACTGCGGGTGGAGCGCTGGAGTTTTGGCTTCATGGAGCTGCTGAACGACCCACTAGGCAGAAAAGAGCTACTTACGTACCTGGAGAAAGAGTTCAGTGGTACACGCACTGCACACACACAGCCTCAGACACACATTTATGTATGGTGAATGGATCACTTGTAATGGATTCCACTGCCTGGCCAAAAGACGTAGCACACACCTTTGTTGGACCACCTTTAGCTTTAATTACAGCACCCATTTATCCTGCATCGTTTTGACATCCTTATACGATGTTTGTTTATTTAAGTCCAGAGTGGTATTCGTGTTTGGGCGAGTCTTGTACTGACAACCGGAGATTCAAACCACTCTGTAAATCTTCTTCGGCACATCTCAAAGGCTTCCATTGTAGTTACAGTGAGGAAAATCAGTATTTGAACACCCTGCGACTTTACAAGTTCTCCCACTTAGAAATCATGGAGGGGTCTGAAATTTTCGTCTTAGGTGCATGTCCACTGTGAGAGACATAATCTAAAAAAAGAAGTCCGGAAACCACTATGTATGATTTTTTAATAATTTATTTGTGTGTTACTGCTGCAGATAAGTATTTGAACACCTGCCAATCAGCAAAAAAGACCTGTTAGTCCGCCTCTAAAAACTCCACCTCCACTCCACTTCTTATTCTAAATTAGAGGCAGCTGTTTGAGGTCGTTAGCTGCATAAAGACACCTGTCCACCCCACACAATCAGTAAGACTCCAACTACTAACATGGCTAAGACCAAAGAGCTGGAAAGGCTAAAAGAGGCTGGAAAGAGCTACGGGGAAATTGCCAAGCAGCTTGGTGAAAAAAGATCAACTGTTGGAGCAATTATTAGAAAATGGGAGGAGCTAAACACGACTGTCAATCTCCCTCGGACTGGGGCTCCACGCAAGATCTCACCTCGTGGCGTATCAATGATCCTAAGAAAGGTGAGGACTCAGCCCAGAGCTACACGGGAGGAGCTGGTCAATGACCTGAAGAGAGCTGGCACCACTGTTTCCAAGGTTACTGTGGGTAATACTCTAAGACGTCATAGTTTAAAGTCATGCATGGCACGGAAGGTTCCCCTGCTGAAACCAGCACACGTCCAGGCCCGTCTTAAGTTTGCCCATCCAGGTCATCCAAAAAATTTGTATTTTTTAATAATGCGCTGGACAAGTCTCAGCCCATCTCCTGGGTGGTCTTCTTTGCTTGATCCAGGCAGTGTGAAATTGTCTGCGAAAGTTGAAGTTGAGCATCTGTGAAATGTAAACAGAGGCCACATATAAGGCTGTGTGGACCTGCAAATCAGAGCTGAGCACCTTTACCTAGCTTCACATTACACACAAGAAGATCCGCTGGCGTTAACTCAGCCCCTCAGACTGTACTGGAGTGTTTTGGGAGTTTTTGACGGAGCTTCTTTCATCCCTCTGCACTTTCTTACCCATCAATAATGTACCATGTTCCCCGTGTTTCTTGTCTCCCTCGATCCTCTATTTCCTTTCTCCTCCTGATCTCCCTTCTATTCCCTCAACCCTCTCTGCTCTTTCGCTCCTCCCCCCATTTGTTCTCCCTCAAACTCTATTCCTGTCCTCCTACTTTTTTTCAGCGGAAAACTTGTGCTTCTGGCAAGCGTGTGAGGATGTGCGGCACGGCGAAGCCTCCAAAATCGCAGCGAAAGTGGATGAAGTTTACCAGTATGACCTTACGTGCTATATGTATATATATACAGGGGTTGGACAATAAAACTGAAACACTTGGTTTTAGACCACAATCATTTATTAGTATGGTGTAGGGCCTCCTTCTGCGGCCAATACAGCGTCAGTTGGTCTTGGGAATGACATATACTGCGTCCTGCACAGTGGTCAGAGGGATTTTAAGCCATTCCTCTTGCAGGATAGTGGCCAGGTCACTACGTGATGCTGGTGGAGGTTCGTCCTTCTTGGTGGTATGCTGACATTACCCTGGATACCGTGGCTCTTGATACATCACAAAGACTTGCTGTCTTGGTCACAGATGCGCCAGCAAGACGTGCACCAACAATCTGTCCTCTTTTGAACTCTGGTATGTCACCCATGATGCTGTGTGCATTGCAGTATTTTGAGCAGAACTGTGCTCTTACCTGCTAACTGAACCTTCACACTCTGCTCTTACTGGTGCAATGTGCAGTTAATGAAGATTGGCCACCAGGCTGGTCCAATTTAGCCATGAGACCTCCCACACTAAAATGACAGGTGTTTCAGTTTCATTGTCCAACCCCTGTACATGCAGAGTGTTCTTATATCTGTTACATATCGCCGCTGTCCAATGAAAAACATGTATCTCCATTTTTACTTTTACACATCATTTGAACACACCAGCTGCTGTTTACACTGTGTGAAAATCTCATGGTGAATGGACCAACAGAAATGGCCCAAAAGGGCTTGGAAAGACGTCTGGTTCCATTGGCTTACATTAAAATTAAATGAGGTTTTTGGCCTCTCCTGTAAAGCTGCCATTTTGGAGACACACAGAATAATTTTCTGCACTGTGCAAAAATCAAAAATCACCTTTTTACTTTATCATATGCAGCCAAATAGGATGTTCACGTTTGGACTTTACAGGAACTTCTATTCTCTTTCTAAAGTAACAGGGTAATTTTTTCTGCTGGGTTATTTTTTATACACCTCTAGTTTAGTCTTAGAAGCTGTTTGCATTTACTGCTTCCTAAGCAGCTCCTAAAACCTGTAAACAACTGATGTAGACTCCTGTACCAGTGAGATACTGTCTGTCAGTGTGCTACTCAGTTAGCTCGCGATGGTTTGGGGCGTTTAAGTCTACCTGCTTTGTTTAACAGGCAGTTCCTAGCACCGGGAGCCACTCGCTGGGTGAACATTGACAGTAAGACAATGGAGAAAACCTTAGAGGGAATCAAGCATCCTCATCGTTTTGTCCTGGATGATGCACAAATGCACATTTACTTCCTCATGAAGAAGGTAAGGAATTCTGTACAGCATTTAAACCCAAGCTCTCTGTGTGTATCACCCGGTTGGTCACCATAGATAATAACTGTGACCTTCACCATTGCAGCAAAGCTGAAGCCCTCTGACATCATACATTGTTTAGTCAGCGGCATTCCCGAATAAGTAAACTGGTTTTGCCAAAGGGAAGTTTAAAGTGCTGATGATCGCTGTTGTAGCATCTTGTGGCACAGAGCAATGTGCCAAACCAGATATATTTGGACCCTCTGAATTATGAGGTGCTGAACTAGTCAAGGTACTACATACGCAGTGTTCTAGTGCCCCCCAAGCCTGATCCTGGAGGTCTACCTTCCTGTGGAATCTAGCTTCAGCCACCATTGGTCATGTTTACTTCCTCATGGAGAAGGTAGCAATCTGTCACACCAGCTAATTAACTTCTTTAGAAAATGGCCAGCTCAGAGGTGTATGTAAGATGCAGGTTGAACCTTGACTGCTCAGGAAATTAGATCTTCAGGAAGACAGTGATCTTTGATAATTCAGCTCCAGCCTGAATCTAGTGGACAATAAAGTGGACGGAGATCTGGCCTGGATGTGTTCAGTCAGGGTTGGAAGTGAAACCTTCAGGAAGGTAGATCTCTAAGTGTAGAGATGTTGACCACTGCTATATACAGCTAAAAAAGTAGCAGCTGTACTCAATTACTCAGTTAATGACAAACACAGTCTAAAACTAAACCAAAGACACACAAGCATTTATTCTCGTTAGGTCTTTATCGACCATATTCCATAATAGTTCATCATCCTGACTGAAAAATGTTGGGTACACAACTATTTCAGTATATCAGTATTTCTGGGATGTCTTGTTTGAGGAGACCTTGTCAGGGTTTGGGGGCAGTTTTCTAAAAAGACATTAATTTTCCCATAGACAAAGCTTCATGCGGACAATTGTTAGAAATTTGGGTCTTCAGGAAGAGTCAGGAGTCAGGAGACTAGTAGGTTTCAGCATGCCATCCGGGTCACGGCACCAAATTGTTAGAAATTCGGGTCTTCAAGAAGAATCAGGAGACTGGAGATGAGGTTCTAGCGTTGTGGATTGAGTTTATTCCCAGACATACAGAGATGCATGGGTACGAAACCTCGGCTCGATACCAAATCTAGTCTTATTCGGCGTGCATGAAGAATCATGCACGGGCACCAGGCTTAGGTTGTCAGTTTTTCCTGTCCAGTCTGGTCCAGTGCTGGCTACTAGTCTGATAGTCCTGACATGGGTTTTTTAACTGGTGGTGGTTTCCTACAACACTGTATATAACACAAACACACGTGACATAGGTACATAAAGTCATCAGAATTGTTTTAGCAGTTGCTAAAACCATGAAAAAACTTTTACTCCAGCGATAAAGGCATGGGTGTGGACTTGGGGGTGGGGGGCGAGGCCTTGTCTCCCTTTAATGGATAGAGGGGGTTAAGCTGTCCCCACCAATAATTTACTTTTTGTATTATTAAAAGATTCAGGGAACCCCGGGAAAAATCTGTGTGGTGTGAAACTTAAGCCACGTCATAAACACCAACAACAAAGGCGGCTGCTGTGGTAATTCATATGTGACATACCAAAAACGTCAACGATTTCTGAATTGTAATGCTACCTCAGGGAACGCTTTTTCTCGAGATAATGACTATGTGTATGGGTTTTGAGGTGTTACCTTGTGAGTGAATTCGTGTTTGAGTACTGTAAATGTGTGCTTCATGATCCACACGGCGATAATGAATAGAGCATGAGTGTGTCTGAGGCACTGGTAGGCATGAGGTGACACCAGATGGAAGGGACATTTCCCTCTAATCAGTAAACAACAGTCTGTACGATGATCGCCATCACTACACACAGCATGGCTGTGCGTAATATATCGGCGAGAGTGCAGTGATAGACTGTAGACGGATAGACAGAGTAGTGCAGATTATGATGTGCAAAATACAACAGTGAGGGCCCCATCCAGGTGCACACTGGGAAGCTAAAAATTCCACTTCCAGAAATGATCGTTTAGTGTCTTCAGTCCTCAGATGACTCTAGTGCTGTGGGCCAGGCGCAAGTATAGAAATCAATAGTGATTAGAAAGACTGGGATTAGAGCATCTCAGTAAACCATCTAACGTCCATCTAACATTCAAATTTTTGTCCATGGTAATTGATAATATGCTGCACATATGCTAAATTAAGATCTCAACAAATCATGAATAATCTACAAATTCAAAATCTCAGGTTGTGCATATTCATAACCTACCGTGGATCACACTGGCTATACAGTAGATTAATACAGCTGGTTTAAAACATTTATCTCTGTCCAGGACTCGTATCCTCGCTACCTGAAGTCTGATCTGTACAAGAACCTGTTAGCGAGAGCTATAGTACCACAAGAGACCAAGAAAAGGTATGTAGGGATGCAACTGAAAACCGCTAAGCCCCCCAGTCTTAACACGATCCACTGTCTTACACTGTGCATGTGTTGATGTCTGTTCCCAGTGTGTTCCCGTTCATGCGCCGTCAGCGGCATTCAAGCCCCTCTCCGGCGCTGGTCACACAAACGGCAGAGGATAACGGGAAGGCCCAGGCTAGTGCTGCCAAAGCTAACCCTGGAACAGCTTCTCAGATGTAGTAACAGACGAATGGCCAGACTTCACCTGCTGCTGATTTCCGGGACTGAATGTTATGATTGGTTTACGCGGCTGCTTTTAACAGATACAGAGCATGGACACCATTTCTTAAGAGTTAACCACTCGTACAGAACGACAGAAATACCGCGAGGTGAATTTGCACCGTCCCTATCATTTATATGGGCCCGAACCGCCGACCCATCATATCCACAGGTAGTAAAATTCACCATCTGACGATATTAGACATTTTATATTTTATTAGTTGAAACAATGCTTCACTGGCAAACTTGGTCATTTCTCAATGTACAGATAACAACACAAACATGATGCTGTCCATGTACTGTGTAAAAGCCAGGCAGAGCAGCAGCACTAGTTTTAAAATAGCAGCAAATAAATAGAAATATAGTCAAAAGTAACAATAATTTCATACTGTTGATTGTTGATGTTGTGTTAGCTTAGCAAAGTTCCCTCACCTGTCTAATGTAGTTGATGATAATGAAGCACTGAATAGCTGAACCAGGTGCTGGATGGCAACGCAAGGTTTGAAAATGGTTAAATAAACACAGTGATGATGTACTGTCTATCACTTATCCACAAGAAAGAGTACCCGTTAGCAATGGAAGCATCACAGAAAGGATGTATCCAAAGAAAAACAAGCATCCTTCCAGCGTAGTGTGGTATACCGACTCTCACCTAGGATGGTAACTCTACAGGAGAGAGAAAACCCTAATTTCATTTGAATGTAAGTCAATGGAACCAGACAAAAACGGTGATACTGTAATATTGTGTTTTCTGGGCCAGTGAATGCTTAATAACCAACTACATATCCTTTCACACCCACTTTGTTTTTCAGGTACATTTCGAACATATCAGCAATACCGTAACTTCAAAAAGGCGTGTTGACAATATCAGCCAAAATGATTGATTAACCGATATATTGGTCGGGCTCTATGCACCTCTATGATGTCTCTTAAATAAACAAGACTTCATTGTTTTGTATGTGCAGTTTTGTAGCTTTTAGCGATTCCGTTATGCATCACGCCCAAACTTCTAGATACTAGCAGTTCACCGTTTCCAAAAGACTCTGTTGTTCATGTGTAGAGACTCTTGATCATTATTGTCTTACTAATATATTATTCTTTATTATTATGCGTCTCTTATGTCCTTTTTTTGTAAACTTGTAAACGTCACGTTTTATTTGTTGGGTTCAGAGATGAACTTTTTAGCCACTGCAACAAGCATTAACTGATAGACTCAGCCAAGTGCTGAAAAATAGGACGGATTTTACATTACATTGTTTTCTATGCATACAGACTAGCCTCAGCTTTACTGGTTATACTGGATCTCAATTTACATTCTTCTGGTTCAAGTTCAACATTGCAAGTTAAAGAAGCTTGAAATCCTTAATATGTAACGTCATTCATAATCTGAGATTATAAAACATGCAGCATGTAATTAAGCCATGTACACAGTACACTCACTGTCCCCTTTATTAGAAACAGTTTCTTTGAGCAAAGCTCGGACATTTCAGGCGTTTCAGTACCAGACAGTGGTCCATTACCAGCCGAGTGCGCCTCTGTGGTCAGAAATTGACCACTGGTGAAAGTTTAGAAGATGACAGATGTAAGTTGCACCTCCACAGATGAGCTACCAACTGCACTTATGGCATTTCTAATAAAACGGCCAGTGAGTGAACAAGCTGTGTTGATAAGCTCTGTACTGTACACGTCTACTGGATGTTTTTTTTCCCAGAATCCATCGAGTTTCTCTGGTCTATTCCTGGCCTCACTTTAAGCCTGCTTCTGAATAAAGCACAGTAATGAACAGTTCCTGCAGTGCTCTCATTTCGCTAGTTACTAATTCGGTCCTCTCTGTGAGAGCACATTAATCTTCAGATGGTGGAGAACAAGGACAGCAATACATAAATGATGAGACAAATCTCCAGGACCCCAGTGTTACAGCACAAAATGCCAGAGACCACCCGTCCAGACATTACTCATTTTTAAGCAAGCAGGAATAAAACCCACTGCTGTTCACTCCTGCCTTATCCAAGAACTTCTACCTTCTCCTCTTTCTTAGCCATCACTCCTTCTGCTGTTCCTTAGCCCCAGCCCGCTCCCTCTTGTCCTGTTTTTTTGTTTTTTTTGTGCTTTTTCTCCTTTTTTTTGTTTTTTTTTTGAGTTCTGCTCATAGCCCCAGCCCTACGCCCTGTCCTGTGCACGAGCATGAACAACCGGGAGCAGTGCTGTGAATCTCTGTCTGAGCCACTTTATTTATTTCCCATTTACGGAGCCAGCTAACACACAGACACCCTCACTAAACCTGAGTCCGATTAACATCCAGCTCTCTGCATCAGATCATTCTGCTTACTCATCAGTACTATGAACGACGTTTGAGGTCAGGGGTCTTAAATAATCATTTTCTCTTTTATTTGTTCATTTGATCTATTAGTTACAGTTTTAGTGTGTTCAAATTTCAACACGGTAAATATACTGGGTAAGAAAAAAGGGAGGTACATCCACAGCGGTGATTATAGACACATGACGAGACAAATCAACTACATGTAAAAAGGGGAAAACAAATCTCACACTGACACAGAACTGACGACAGAGATATACATGAGGACATTAACACACACAGTGTAAAATTGCATTGCTTAACTTCCCAACCCCATGAGACTTCTGACGTCTACACATCCTGCAGTGTCTTTTGAGCTCTCAGTGATTGATTGTCATAGCGAAACAGTGGTGAGGGGGTGTGGGGGTTGGGAGAGAAGGTGCAGTTGCCAGTCCCTACTGAGTTAGGTTCTTATAAAGGTAAAGCTCCAGTTGAGATCCAAACAATAACGTCCAACAATGAAGGACCATTAAAAGCAGCAGAAGGACCATAGAGTTAATAAGGGTCCTGAGTTTTACAGTCTGTTATAATGGTTTAATCGAACTTTAGGCTGGATCAGTAGTTTCCCTACCGCCATATACAGTACCAAGACAATCTTTCGTTTATTCAACGTCCAGTCAAAATGGCCATTTAGTACAAGCTAGTTACTGCAAGGGGACATTTCTGGGAAGATTAGGGATAAGATAATTCACTTGTGTCAGGAAGGGGAACAGTGAAGGGAAACAAAGGGAAGAGCATTTGGACCTCAGCATCCCTGAATGTGTTTGGGATTCCTTGGATCATGATCACCAACGCTATGGGTCTGAAAGGATGGCTAGCTGTCAAGAAGCCATAACTGAGAAAGGGCACAGGGAAATCAAATACGGTTGTATGGACTGTCTGAGTATATAAGTAGTGTTGCTGCTGTAGTGAGAAGCATAGAGATGTGTCTATGTGTAAATATCCCTGTACAGTTGGTTGACACACTGAAAGCAGGTCTCCTGAAAAGAATGGAAGCTGTAGTGAACTCACTGTAAACTGAAACCACTAAAATGATATTGGGTTACGATGTTCTGCTTTTTCTTGACAATGAAAAATGAATAACATGTACTCAATGGCTTTTTTTGACTGGAAATAAAAATAAACGAAGGGAGGTTGGGTGCACAGTCCCATAAATCCCCACTAGAAAAGCTCCAATAAAACAAATGGAGCCCTGTTAAAAATGACTTCCAGAGGATTTTCCAGGTGCAGAGTAATACAGTATACTTCATAAATTAGACATTCTTCATTGCTGGTTGGCTATAGGCAAGTTCTGTTCCTAACACAGTGTCCATTAGCCACTGGTTAACTGTTAAAACAGGCACATTGTCATGTTATGTACCCCACACAGGCACATTGTCACGATGGCATGCACCTACAGTCCTATAATGGCAATGCCTGACTAAACCACCTTGTAAATCACAAATAAAGTGCTGAAGAGAACAGTGTTTCATTAAGGTTCATATAAGAAAGCCAACAGCATTTTTCCCATAAACAGAAAAAAAACCATATAGGAACAAACCGAACTCGCGCACACCTCTGCTCTGTCCTGAATGTGCAATACCAAGAAGTGAACATTTTCCCATATAAAGATGAAGAGATGCAAGTATTGTATATAACATATAATCTCTCAGAGAAGTCTGCACCAGAAAGCCTAGCCTAGAGGAACTTAATCTAAATCAGCGTCATATAAAGGTTTGAATCTGTGCCTGATATCGTCACGTAAAATTAATTCTGCACATCAAAGTGCAATTACGCAGCACAAGCCTGCTACAGAGATCGTCCTCGGGACCGTGTGCCCCGAATACAGCTGGAAACAGGGTTACCTGCTGTACTGCACGTCACAGAACAGGCATGTGTAATTTAGTGTGCCCGCGTTCAGGTGACGGTGTAAAGCTCTTCTTTCTGGTTCCGGCACATCTTGTAGCCGCAGAGTTTGTGTGGCCATCCCCAGGGTGGCACATGTTTCTCACGGGGCGGTAAAAGGAACACGACACTCGTGGCCACCATGATGTGCCATATTGAATGAGTGTAGTAGTAGTTACTGTCAGTCTGTGCAAACACATACACGCATACTCCAATTAGTGCCGACAGAATGCCCGGGAGCAGGAAAAAGACCCAGCGCTTCCATGTTGGGGGGTAGCAGTGATGGCGTTTGATGGAACGGTATACCTGCAAAGAAAAGAATTACCAGATTCATACACATATAAAATACACATCACTTTGATGATTGAAAAATAAATTTATGTAAACTAGGTGCTGAATTAGTATACAAATTATTAAAAACTAAAAAAAAAACATGAAATTTTTGAAATTTAAATTTTTTTAAAAAAATTTAAAAACTGTCCCATATATTAATTTTATGTAAAGTTACATATTTGAAGAAATCTAGTATCTCAAATTCTTAAAATATTTCATAACCAGCAAAAAATTTACTACACAGAAATGTTCAACTTGTGGCAAGTATGTTCATTTCTACACCTGATACTTGGTTGGGGCTCCTTTAACACAAATTACTGCTGATGTATTGAAGGCCAGCTTTGATAGTGGCCTTTAGCTTGTCTGTATTGCTGGGTCAGGTATTTCCCATCTTCCTCTTGACTATAGATTTCTGATTTTCATGAACTATAAAACATACTGCTGAATATCAAATAAAAAAACATCTTGAAATATGTCACTTTACGTGTAATAAAAAGGAAAAGCTTCCAGTGTATATTAGTTCTTCAGTATTTTTATTTAATTTTTTATAATATTTTATATTTTACTTGATTTTATTACGTATATTTATTTAAAGTGTTACGAAACAGTACAGTCAAACAGCATCATATTAAAAAACATAAATGAAGGACAGACTGGTTGGCTTACCCAGGCAGTGACCATAATAACCAAAGCAAACAGGACGGGTCCAAGTAGGTTCCACAGGCCCCGGCGGTCCAGCTGCATTGCCATGGCAATGAAGAGCGTTCCTGCCATGAAGAACACCTGGAGAAGACGAGGGAAGTGTACATGAACAAAGAAAACGTAAAGGTGGTTATGAATATCGCATATAACTACAATGCGCTGTTTCAGGACTGGTGAAAATGAACAGTATGCACGGTGAACTGAGGATTGCATATTCAGAGGACTGCATGTGCAAATCAACCACTTCTATTAGCATTAGAGCCCGTCATATAAAAATGTGGTTTCACTGGCTCACTATTGGGGTTAAAGTGCAACAAAGTAAAGAATCAGCTGGCCTAATGCAGGGCTGCCCAAAGTTGGCCCCAGAGGCTGTTTGATTTGGCTTAGTTCAAAGTTGCCCTAGTCGCACTCCCTTATCCAACGGGTGGATTCATTTGATGTGTATTATACAGCTGCCCACAGGGACGTGCTGGTGGGCGTGTCGCACTCACAGTGGTCAGCTGACCTTGGTAATGATTGATGACTCACTGACTCAATCATCCTCCAAACATTGACTAGAAACGATACCGCACTTACATATTTAAACGGCTCCTGCAGTCGAGCCATGCACACGATGGTCACCCAGACAGCCACCACAGAGCCCAGGAAGTCACAAAACTGGAGGGTGTCATAGTCCATGATACACATCACTGTCACACCCGGCTGGTCACAGGCATGGTAAAACTACAGGAAGGTACATTAGAAGATTACAGAGTGGCGGGAACAGCATGTCTGAAGAAGTCATACACATAATATCATAACTAGTGGCCCCTAAGTCTGTACACATGGGTCGTTGGGCATGGTTTATGGAAAATCTGGTCAAAAATAAATGCTTGTAAAATAATAAAATGATGCAAGTGCTAACAATGTAGGGTCACAACGTGATGTGTTCAGTCACGATATCTGAGAAAACGGCAGGGAAACAAAAAAGACCCAAGGCCAAGTTCACTCATCACTACCCTCTCTCACATGCACACACCGTGGAGAAGAACATGGTGAAGAAGTAGACGGCGGCCTCGACATGGTAGCCACGGTACAGTGCCACACAGATAGGTGGGATGAAGAGAAGGTTGCTGAGTGTGAGGAGCAGGGCCGCACTCAGCTGTCGAGAGAACGACAAGGCAGCCGATCCATCTGAGCAGCTCCAGCCGAGCCAACCTGTCAAACAACAACCAACATCAGCCTAACAGAAAACAAACATCAAAACCAACAGAAGAGCTAAAGTTCAGGCAAAAATGTACATTTTCAGAAAAAAAATAGATTTTCATAAGGTTTGTGGTAGACATATGTGCCTAGTCCATAATCGCCGATTAGCCTCGTGCAAAGGCTGATCACACGCTTGCCTCAAACCATGTCAAACTCATGGTATGCCAACTTTACCATAAGCCACCTGATGAAATTTCTGGCTGCAGATGTGCCTGAGCTGGCTGCTAGATGTGCCTGAGCTGACTGCTAGATGTGCCTGAGCTGACTGCTAGATGTGCCTGAGCTGACTGCTAGATGTGCCTGAGCTGACTGCTAGATGTGCCTGAGCTGGCTCCTAGATGTGCCTGAGCTGGCTGCTGGATGTGCCTGAGCTGGCTGCTGGATGTGCCTGAGCTGGCTGCTGGATGTGCCTGAGCTGGCTGCTGGATGTGCCTGAGCTGGCTGCTGGATGTGCCTGAGCTGGCTGCTAGATGGGCCTGAGCTGGCTGCTAGATGGGCCTGAGCTGGCTGCTAGATGGGCCTGAGCTGGCTGCTAGATGGGCCTGAGCTGGCTGCTAGATGGGCCTGAGCTGGCTGCTAGATGGGCCTGAGCTGGCTGCTAGATGGGCCTGAGCTGGCTGCTAGATGTGCCTGAGCTGGCTGCTAGATGTGCCTGAGCTGGCTGCTAGATGGGCCTGAGCTGGCTGCTAGATGGGCCTGAGCTGGCTGCTAGATGGGCCTGAGCTGGCTGCTAGATGTGCCTGAGCTGGCTGCTAGATGTGCCTGAGCTGGCTGCTAGATGTGCCTGAGCTGGCTGCTAGATGTGCCTGAGCTGACTGCTAGATGTGCCTGAGCTGACTGCTGGATGTGCCTGAGCTGGCTGCTGGATGTGCCTGAGCTGGCTGCTGGATGTGCCTGAGCTGGCTGCTGGATGTGCCTGAGCTGGCTGCTGGATGTGCCTGAGCTGGCTGCTGGATGTGCCTGAGCTGGCTGCTGGATGTGCCTGAGCTGGCTGCTAGATGGGCCTGAGCTGGCTGCTGGATGTGCCTGAGCTGGCTGCTGGATGTGCCTGAGCTGGCTGCTAGATGGGCCTGAGCTGGCTGCTAGATGGGCCTGAGCTGGCTGCTAGATGGGCCTGAGCTGGCTGCTAGATGGGCCTGAGCTGGCTGCTGGATGTGCCTGAGCTGGCTGCTGGATGTGCCTGAGCTGACTGCTGGATGTGCCTGAGCTGACTGCTGGATGTGCCTGAGCTGACTGCTGGATGTGCCTGAGCTGACTGCTGGATGTGCCTGAGCTGACTGCTGGATGTGCCTGAGCTGGCTGCTGGATGTGCCTGAGCTGGCTGCTGGATGTGCCTGAGCTGGCTGCTAGATGTGCCTGAGCTGGCTGCTGGATGTGCCTGAGCTGGCTGCTGGATGTGCCTGAGCTGGCTGCTGGATGTGCCTGAGCTGGCTGCTGGATGTGCCTGAGCTGGCTGCTGGATGGGCCTGAGCTGGCTGCTAGATGGGCCTGAGCTGGCTGCTAGATGGGCCTGAGCTGGCTGCTAGATGGGCCTGAGCTGGCTGCTGGATGTGCCTGAGCTGACTGCTGGATGTGCCTGAGCTGACTGCTGGATGTGCCTGAGCTGACTGCTGGATGTGCCTGAGCTGGCTGCTGGATGTGCCTGAGCTGGCTGCTGGATGTGCCTGAGCTGGCTGCTGGATGTGCCTGAGCTGGCTGCTGGATGTGCCTGAGCTGGCTGCTGGATGTGCCTGAGCTGGCTGCTGGATGTGCCTGAGCTGGCTGCTAGATGTGCCTGAGCAGGCTGCTAGATGTGCCTGAGCAGGCTGCTAGATGTGCCTGAGCTGACTGCTAGATGTGCCTGAGCTGACTGCTGGATGTGCCTGAGCTGGCTGCTGGATGTGCCTGAGCTGGCTGCTGGATGTGCCTGAGCTGGCTGCTGGATGTGCCTGAGCTGGCTGCTGGATGTGCCTGAGCTGGCTGCTGGATGTGCCTGAGCTGGCTGCTGGATGTGCCTGAGCTGGCTGCTAGATGTGCCTGAGCTGGCTGCTAGATGGGCCTGAGCTGGCTGCTAGATGGGCCTGAGCTGGTAGCTGCTTAGGATGGGCCCTGAGCTGACGCTGCTAGATGTGCCTGAGCTGACTGCTCGGGATGTGACCTGAGCTGACTGCTGGATGTGCCCTGAAGCTGCCTGCTGGATGTGCCTGAGCTGACTGCTGGATGTGCCTGAGCTGCCTGCTGGATGTGCCTGAGCTGTCTGCTGGATGTGCCTGAGCTGACTGCTGGATGTGCCTGAGCTGACTGCTGGATGTGCCTGAGCTGACCGCTGGATGTGCCTGAGCTGACCGCTGGATGATGTGCCTGAGCTGGCCGCTGGATGTGCCTGAGCTGGCGGCTGGATCGTGCCTGAGCTGGCTGCTAGAATGTCCCTGAGCTGGCTGCTAGATGTGCCTGAGCTGGCTTGCTGGATGTGCCCTGAGCTGGCTGCTTGGAAATGTCCCCTGAGCTGGCTTGCTGGATGTTTGCCTGAGCGGCTGCTGGTGTGGCCTGAGCCTGGCTGCTGGATGTGCCTGGAGCTGGGCTGCTAGATGTGCCTGAGCTGGCTGCTGGATGTGCCTGAGCTGGCTGCTGGATGTGCCTGAGCTGGCTGCTAGATGTGCCTGAGCTGGCTGCTAGATGTGCCTGAGCTGGCTGCTAGATGTGCCTGAGCTGGCTGCTAGATGTGCCTGAGCTGGCTGCTAGATGTGCCTGAGCTGGCTGCTAGATGTGCCTGAGCTGGCTGCTAGATGTGCCTGAGCTGGCTGCTAGATGTGCCTGAGCTGGCTGCTAGATGTGCCTGAGCTGGCTGCTAGATGTGCCTGAGCTGGCTGCTAGATGTGCCTGAGCTGACTGCAAGTGCTACTACTGTTGGATGGAAACACAGAAGCTGTGAGGTGGGAGCTTCATGATATGGCTTTCCATGGCTGATGAGCTACACAAGCTCACTCGTTGTAATGCCAAGCCTCGGCTTGGTGACAGATAGGTGGTCACCAGGAAAACACTGCGTACCAAAGGAATAGTGTGGTGAAGGATAGATAATAGGTCTGCGAGGGGTAAGGTTAATACTACAACATGCAAAAGACATGCATAAGCGTGACAACACTGTGGGGAAGCCCCTTGTTCCAGCCCGACTGTGCCTCTGTGCACAAAGTGAGGTTTGTAAACAGACTCCAGTGGGCTGAATGGAGCCCTGAGATCAGCCCAGAGAACACCTTTGGGAAGAATTGAAAACCAGGGCCTGGTACAACACTCGATCCACCTGGAGACTCATCATTAACACTGTTAGGACTCACTATAGGTTTGGGACAGATACTGACTTTCATGCTGGAACCACATGGGGGCACCAAACACCTCACTGGTCTATGTAAACTGCAAGCTCTGCCAGACAAGAGAGCAACCGGGGCAATGGTGGTAATCGGAAGCTGGGGTCGTTCTCTTTTGCTCTCTCTTTCTTTCTCTCTCCTCAGAGAACACTTCCTCTCTGGATCTGGAGTTTTGTCGGGGTGCCCATCCCATCCAACTTAGAAAACCTGAATGCCATCATTAACACTACCTGAGTTGGGTGACCATGGGCTCATGGATTGAGCTGGCCCAACCCTTTACTTCGGCGGTTCTGAGACTCGGACTGCAAGGAAGCTGGTCCAACAAAACTTTACTTGTCTCACATGAAACCTCAACAGTGGAGACAGTATGTGGTTGTTACAGTCATGACCATCAATTAGACCCTAGACAACCATCAATGGGTTCTGGCCTTGTAACACTTTGCTGACAGCATGCTCACGCTTGGGCACGCCCAGTGCCCATGCCCATGCCTAAGCAGTATGTGCTTTATCAGCTTCCACTACCTGTTAGCCACATTAGCTTCAGGGCCAAACTAAATAAGCAACAAGGAACACTGGTCACTGAGACCGAACAGGTAATAGGAGCATGGCATTGTGGATCAGCTATTTGAGAATATGGTTTACAGTAGGGGTACGTCTTCTCCAGGCAATCAGGCCCATGTAACCGAGATCGGTTCCAGTCTCCTGCTTCCTTATTCGGCTTCCTTACTCACCTGCTTTGCACACGCATGCAGCGTAGAGGTAGCTGTTTGTGCGCAGGAGCCTGCACTCTCCGTAGGGTCCGCAGTCATCAACACAAGCACTCACACTGGCAGACATGCTCACTACAGCGGAGGTGTTCCTGCAGTCAGAGCTAAGATATAAGAAAAAGGGACAAGAGAAGCGCTGAGGTGAGTTTTCTCCAACACCACCTACATGCAGCCCTGCCAGACTGAACAGCAGAGCGAAAATGTGCTGCACAATGCAACAGAGCAACCCCACCTCAACAAACCATTTCATCTTATTAGTGAGCAGTGTAGGCATTAACACCATTACAGCTACCAATAACAGGTGTGTTGTCATGCGTGTTGAACGAACTCCAACACGGCTTGACAATATTAGCCAATGATGCTTCCAAAGTTTCTTAAGCACCTTCACTCTTTAACACAGATCCTAGGTTACTTGGATCTCCTAACAATAAGGCCAATAATCAATTGTTAAGTCTGTTATCAAGCAACTGGCAGAAACGCTAACACAATCAAAACAGTGTTAAAAATGTAAGTTACAGCTGCGGTTATTAATGTAAAAAAAAAAAAAAAAAAAAAGTAAAGTACTGGAGATTAAAAATGTTGTGAGTGTCTGCAGTTTATCACATCGCCACTTCTTAGTTTAAATTTCAAAAGCCATATTAGTCTCACTACCTTAATACTCCTAATAAACAGGCACAAGTTTAGCTCTGTCTGCCCCACTTAGCCTAAGAGGAGTGTCCAAAAACATTTGGCCATAGAGTGACTGTGGTGGAATAGGAGCCATAGGCTCCATGAACCTGTACTTGTAAGTGAATCTAAAGATATGGATTTTTGCAAGGAAGTTGCAAAACAATGGAACAAGATCGCTTTATAAAGCTACTGAACTGAACCAGAACAGTGCAACAGCATATAGTAAATACAGTGGTATCACATTTTTGACACAAAAATTATTAATAGGTAATTAAAAAAAAAAAAAAACAGACTTAAAAAGAACTTAGTCAATTTTACCCAACCCAGATTTAGGCTAAAGAAAAGTAGAGAAGATTCTGCAAAATTATTATATATAATAAAAAAAAAACCAGATTTATATATATATTTATATAGGCTAGTAGGAATATTATGCAACTATATATATATATATATATATATATATATATATATATACACTAGTACTTATTCATGGCAGGGAAACTAGATATTCAAGTTTACCATGTTCTGAATGTCTTTCTTTGAATAGCAGTGCAGCGCACGAGGTTATACAACCACACAACAAACAGCACCAAGTTACACGTGGCTACTTAAGCTAAAACAGCAGAATAAGATTAACAAGATCATCACACAAATTATATCTATTCATTCTCCTAATAAAATTTTAAAAAATTAGACGTATAAAGTAACTAATTATTTAAAATGATGTTAATGCTATTTAGTTCTGTTTGAAGGACGGAGAAGGCTAGCACAAAGAGCTGTCAATCAAGATGCTCATTTGCCACGTACACACAGTTCCCAGGTCTGATCAGTGCTGCTCTGTAACACTTTACTCTGTGTCCCTTAGAAGTATTAATACTACATGACTCTAATTTACACACATTTATTAGCATTATCTTATTTATTTTATTTCAGACACAACAAATACACGACACAGAGACCTGAAGAAGTGTTTGGTGGCGGGGGTACTAACAAAGCCCGATTCGAACCGACAACGTGGGCGACCGTAGGCAACATGCTACTGAAAAGGCGGGGATCTCAAACCAAGCATACAGAATCAACTTATACACTCCCTGTTTACCTAGGGGGCTTTTTCTTTTGGTCAGTCTTTCAGTTTCCTCCCTTTTTATTTTTTTTAGCCCGCTCCCTATTGTTTTTATTTTTTTCAGGCTTTCCTTTTCTGCGTCTCGATTCCTTGTTTCCTTCATACCTTCACTGTTTACCCCTCTGAAAGGTGCTAAGGGGAGCACAGGTTTGGAGGGGTATTTATGCCATGCCACACAGGTGCACCTGGTCACTGCTAACTACCGCTGGGAATTCTGGGGCTTGGAGTTTATACATACAGATCCACCAGCTTCCTCCACTGTGGCGCTAAGGCCCCCTGCTGGCGGCCAGCAGCACAGTCCGACTCTTACAGTAACATTCAGGGAACAGTTGGTATGAATTTGGTATGAATAAACTGAACACCTCTGACTCTTGGCTTGACTAAACTGCAGTGGCGGTTTTTCACACTAACATTATATTAATACTGCCGCACTGAAATCTGCATACCGGCGCATGTCTAATCATGACAAGGTAAAGAAAGGGTTCCCCAACAGAACACCTAAAATCTTTATGCATCTGCAATGGATTATGGTTACACTGGAGGAGGAGAAGAAGGGTGCAAATAATAAACAAAACAGCAGCGAAAGAGAACGACGGCTAAAAATAGCTTTCAGAATAATAGTAGGAGTAGAATTTCAGGAATTCCACCAAACCAGTCGAAGGTGCTGGTATGTAATTGCCTGACAAAGGTATGCTGTTCTTTTGACCCCTGAAAGAACAAGGCTCCGCAAAAAGAAACATATTTATTCAGTATTAAATTAATATTTCAGAGCGCTCGACGTGAAATTGCTTTACACTACAGATTCCTTTACAGTGATGGTAAAAGAAACCACGAGTCACTTTAATACAAATATGGTCCAAAATCACTCTGACTTTACAAAATAGTTATTAACATGCTTTCCTTCTCCTATAAAGCTCCTGGAAGATTCTGGAGATATGAGGTTTCGTTCCAACAGGCGGGACATATCGTCACTGTCCAAAGAAAAACAGGTATCTCCAAAACGGCAACTTTACAGGAGAGGCCAAAAACCTCATTTCATTTGAATGGAAGTCAATGGAACCAGACGTCTTTCCAAGCAGTTTAGGGCCATTTCTGTTGGTCCATTCTTCATGGAATTTCCACACAGTGTAAAGAGCAGCTCATACGATCAAATGAGGCATAAAAGTAAAAATCAACAGAAAAGGAGATGCATGTTTTTCTTTGGACAGCGACGATATGTAATGCAGATGACAGTATCAAAACTATGATATAATGTAAAACAGTGTTTTATGCATCAGACAGCATATTGTCATCTCTTGTTAAAAAACAACAACAACAAAAAACTGTAGCTTTAAAAGGGACCAAATTCTTCAGACATTAGCTTCCAGTCACCACTTACTCCCGACTGTGTATGTTTCTCTATGGAGCATTTCGCTTTAAATCAGTGACTGGTTTATTTAGTTATTTATTCAGCAGACGTTAATAAAGTCAACCTATTTCGTTTTTTTGATGGTTGGTTGTGTGGCTGTCTACCTATTGCTGATGTAGTCATGTGTTTTCTTGTATCACAGGACTGTGCTCTTTCATAACGCATTGTAAACTGGGATTACACATTTTTATAACATGTGTTTATGCTTACCTGCTATTGCAGACGGTTTGCAGACTGAGGTACCAAAGGGCTACTTCCGGAAAGGGAATCCTCAACAGAGCTTTGGTCTCATTGCTGGTCAGTCTAAGAGAGTAGCCCTTCGCGAAAGCTGCATAGAAGACAGCAAGCACGCAGTATAATGTGTTACACTGTTTATAGTGTTGTATGCAAATGTTTGGACAACCCTGGTCAAATAATGTGTGAAGTTGTTAAACCCCGTGAAGAGGATTTGAAGGTTTATGTGCGGCTGACTGGTGAGGTCTGTTAGGGTGGGTAGACCAATATGGATGGACAGGACTAAAACTGGAGTGCACGAACATGTAGTTTATTGACACGACGTAGTACAAAAAACAAACACTGAAAAAAACGAAACATAAACGAGAAATAAAGTATTTTCACTGCATACTAAGTCTCAGGCTTAGCTATAGCATGGGAAGCAGCCGCGATGCTGTAACCCAGCGTCCCTTATAACTTCCCACACTACCAGCATCTAGCGTCATGGGAAGAGAGAGGGGGGAAAAGCGAACCCCATTTCCTAGGAGCCCTCAGGTCTTAAACCCGAAGCCCCGCCCTTGGAGATCCCATTCCCTACTAAGGGGTTACAATACTGCAGTGACATACACAAAACCAGTATCAGCGCTCAATACAAACAACCTAGGTTACAACAAATCATTACTAGTATACCATTGTGCTCTCTGGCCCAAAAACTTACAAGTTATTTATTCACTCTTTTTCCCCATTTTTATGAATGATGAATAGACCCCCCCCCCCCCCCCCACCTCCTTTCTCCCCATCGGTGGATCCTCCCGATAAGGATAAGGTAAGCAGGCCTCCCTGCTGTCCCCCTTCTGCCAATCCTCTTTAACAGGAAGACACAGGTAAGCACATCTACGCACACATTCTACTGTAGAGGGGCTGGTATGCACTGGTGATGGGGTAGGCCTCACCTTACCACATCACATAATGCTATACTGATTTGTCTAAAGGTAAACAAGGAAGCACATTTTCTACAGGTATCTCAATTAAATATGGGCTTTTTGGCATAAAAAAAATAAATTCAATAAGGGACTCCAAAATCTAAATTATGGTAACATGGAGAAGGTGTATACCAGGGCTATTTGCAAGAAATATATAGAAATAAATACAAATTCATATATATATATATATATATATATATATATATATATATATATATATATATATATATATATATATATATATATATATATATACACTTCAAAAGATGTGACTGTTCTGTATAACTTCAAAAGCTTTATAATTGGAATATGCATTATTAACAAAAACACTAACCAGGGCTGTGCAAATTTTAGCATGTGACTGTGAATTTGGTAACACACCTGCATCACAGGACTGGCTGATGTTGAGCTGAAGCACAGGAGCAGAAGGTGTGAGACATGCTCTGATACTGCCAAATGCCCCAATCACAGAACTCTGTAACATTGAGCATAAACATTAGACATTCAAACACATATGCAATAAACTGATTTAGTGTATGATGTATGCAACACCTAATACAGTCATTTTATTTAATATCCCAGACCAACCTTAACGTGTCGTCTGAGCTGTTATATGCAATGTTGGTAAATCAGTGGTATATTAATGTTGTTGGTACATCTGCATGTACCTCGCCATCCAAAATGTATTTAAAAAACAGAATTTTATCCAATAAGCTCAGCTCAAATCCCCTCAAACGTACTTATCTGCAAATATTAGTATTAATGAAAACATTTAATGCATGTTTTTGAATCAGTGGTTGCCTTTATTTAAAAAAAAAAAAAAAAAAAAAAAAAAAAAAAGCACATACACAGGGCCCATGTCTTACAATAACAGATGACAGAACAGGTCATGGGCTAGCTGGTGGTTAGCATGCTAACTTCAGCATATATCTTTGCAACATGATACATGGATGTATTTGATGCATCATTGAAACTGTTGTTCCTCACAGTCTGAAGTTATTTGTAGCTCATTTTTGTTTAGTTTTAAAAAATTTTTTAAAAATTTTACATACTGCTCCTTTAAGAATGATAGGCGTAAATCTCAGTTTACTGAATAGGCAGATACGTGTAAATTAATAACATTACTTAAATAATGACTTGGCTGCTTTTGTAGCTTAGTTTCCTCATAGGGATTGTAAACAAAACAAAACCAGAGGAAGTCACTTTTCTGTTACACATGGTCCCTTTAAGGACTATCTATCCATATAACACTGACAGGCTTACCGTGTTAAGATCCAGCTGTACTGTTAGGGCACCGCCGCTGTCTGCAGCAGTGTCCAGGTCCAGGGCGAGCATGGTAGGCACCTCAGATGCCACACTCACATTGCCGTTGGCGACAGCAAAGCGTATCGAAAGGACGTCCTGTTCCTCTCTGAACACAGATGGGTTCTGGACACAGGTTCCATCAGAGACATTAGCACGGGTTGCGAGAGCAGTGGAGACGTTGCCAGGGTTGGTGGACGTGTTGCTGGAGGAGGACCTCAGGGAGAAGACCCCCAGAGGAACAGAGGTGTTGAAATCCGAAGAGACACTTGAGGGTTTACAGCCCACTGTGTGTGTGTGTGAGACACATGAAGAGAAAAAATGAAGACAGTTGTGAGAAAGAGAGGTACAGGCACCATCCAAAAGTTTGACATCCCATATCATGATAGCGGTATCTTGACAAGTGAGATCTTAGATCTAACTGAAATACATTACATCCTATTGTGAGATTGTTAGAAGCATCTCAGACAAACTTATTACTGGACATTTGCACTTTTCAGAGGTCAAAATGGAACAAATCATTTCGTTATAGCTCTATCTTACAGCATCATGTACCATAGACACACGCCACATGTCCAAAAGCATGTGGTCACCTGACCAGCACGTCTTTGTGAGATTGTTGGACACCCCATAGCAAAAACCATGGACATTAATATGGAGCTGCCATCTCCTACAGCTATAACAGCCTCCACTCTCCCGAGGAGACCTCGCACAAGAGGAAAGGGCTCTCTACAGGCCACTGGAGCTCCTCTACACCAAACACGTTCAACTATGCCTTTATGAACCTTGTTTATTTTTGAACAGGAAACATCCGAACTCTTGCCACAAAGCTGGAAGCAGTTAATAGTCTAAAAAGGTATTTGCATGTTGTTGATGCAACACTGGCCTTCACTGGAACGAGTTGACTCAAAACCTGACAAACAAGCTTAGTCAAACTGCATTCTGATAGGTGGAAATCTCCTGCTGCTTGGCCTAGGGTGGCCTCCTATGTGCGCTCTACAGTAGAATCCATTCTGCTGCCAGTGTCTGTCTAAGGAGACGGCATGTTTGCATGCAGTGGTCTGTGGATCTGGGTTTAGCTGAGAAACCTGTACACAATCATCTGGAATCGTGTCCACATACTTCTGGCCATGCAATACATTTGCAACAAAGCAGACCTCGTGTTAATGAAAACCGCTAAAGCCCTACTGAAAGGTACTGTGTTGAGCGTCCTTTGTCTCCAAAGCGTCATAGCAGTAATTTTAGCTCTCAGGTGTAAGTTATGTGGTCAGACCTGTATAATTGGCAGATATGCTGAAGCTTGCCGTGGCGTTGGGCTGACTGATCTCCACGGTAACTCGCACCCAGGTATCCCATGGTGGATTGGCAACAGATGCAGCGCATGGCACCGTCGCTGAGCAGTTCACTGTAACTGAGGAGTTCGTTCCCAGAGAGGTGGAGCCTAAAGTGACGGACAGTCCGCAACGACTGGACGGCGCGTCTTTCACGGAACAGGTGTGGATAAACACATTCAACTCGGAGGCGAACTCAGGAACAAAGACCCTGGAACAGGAGAATATTCACAGCTGTCAGACCTAGATAACACCTCTCAGCTCATTCTGTTAATGTGCACTTCAAAATAAACTGGCACTGTGTTTTAGATTCCATAGTAACAGGATTAATATGTTGTCCAATGTTAATACAGCAGTCATAGCATACAGTATGCAGTGGCATGCAAAAGTATGGGCACCCCTGCTCAAATTACTGTACATCCTCTATTTATTTTTATTTATTATTTCCTTTCCATAGAACACACTGTAGATTTAATTCGCTATTATTGTTTATTTGCTGAATTTAACATATTGGAAAACATAAAATATATTCTGTGCAGGTCATAGTGTTATAACTGAGATGTGTTCTCTGTAGTGGACATATCACACAAACATGGCATTTGACCAGGGTGTTCAAACTTTTGCATACAACTACTGTAGTCACCTGCTCATTCAAAGACTCATGTACAATCGACGGCATTACACATGCCCGTTAGGTTACAATCTCTATTACTGTAAAGTTAACACTTTACAATAGACACTTTTGGAGAAATGTGAGTGTTTGACTGCTTTCCAAAATTAGAGCATTAGTGACGTTGGGTCATCTGATCTGATACATAAACTTTGCATATCTGTGGATACCCCATATCAATCCGATACCATATTTGAATGAATAAACCATTTTGGATGACGTAAGACACCAGGACTGACATAAACAATACTTTGCTACCCTTAGTCCTAAAGCTTACGAACAGGAACAACAACATGGAGCGAGCCAGAGACTAAGTCAAGTCTACTGTTAGGTCTAGGGTTCCTGCAGATCCACCTCCGCCCACTCGGGGGAAACAAAGGGCAGCCAATGAACAATCCCACGGCGAACGCTAACACTTGCAGCTCATGCTACTTAAGTGCAAAAGAGTTCATAGTGCCACATGCACGTGTCTCATGAGTAGCCGGTAAATGGTCCCCCTCTTCAGTTTCGAGTTGGGCATTAGGAGGGCTCCATTGTGAGCTTTTTGTTTGAGTGAACACACTTGAGTCTATTCTGCTGGTGAACTGTTAGCTCACCGCGTAGCACGCTGGTCTTTGATCACAGTGACCACGATTTGAGCCTCGTGAGGTGCGACAGTTCCCCGTTACAGGCACCTTGCAAACATGCTACTGAGAGCATAGTACACTTCGTAAACGAATTAGAGTGGGATCGACCCCATAGATCAGCCTAACTATCCAATACCCGATCCAGCCAATTTTACTAATTTCAGAACCGATATCCGATCCTAGTATCGTATCGGTGCATCCCTTGTTCTGATGCTGGATGATTCCTAAGCCTTGCCAGACTGCCAGCCCAAGTCTGATTTGTAGCATATCCAGACTGTCTCCAGATTAATTAATAAAAGTTTGGACAACTAAACACCAGATTTTTCCATATCGGTTCCAAAGCATATCTAGAGGGGGTTTGAAATGAGATTCCAATGGGAATTGTACAGATGCATCTGGGTCTGGACTCTCTGGATGCTCAAACCAGATTTCAAAGTGTCTTTTACCTGCAACTTGACAAACAATGACAACGTCAAATCCAGAATGATGGATTTGCTATGTGGCTACTGATGACTACATAGCTAATACAGCAACCCACACCTTTGATATCTGGACACAAATCCAATCATGACATCTAAATATAGCCCAACTCATCCCACAGACATGATAGCACTCCTTTACTCAACAGTCGACGGCCCCACAGACCAGGGGTGGGGTAACGTTTTCACACTTGGGTGTTTCAACCCCAGCTTTATAGAAACTGACCACTAAAACCACAAAGTACACCGTCACACCAACAGCAAATCTTTACCACCCATGTACATGATACACTATCAGTAATCTACTGTATAACCGACAGATTCATACTGTACAATACAAACAATAAGTTGGTTCTAAATAGAGCCTACTATCATGCAAAACACCAACTTGTCATGACGAATACACTGAGAAGGTCAATTTGAATAATTTTTTTTTTTTTTAGCCGCAACAGTACTAGTCAAATACCCATTGACACAACCACCATGTGCAGAGCGTACTTGAGCTGAGCTTGCTTCAAAGGTGCAGTCACTGTCTGAGAGAGTGGAATGTTGGCCTGCAGGATGGGCATGTCAGCTGCTCTCCTAACGTACATCTGAGGCTGGAACAAATACGAGCAGGACGGCAGCCCCTGGAACATGAACGAACACACAAGAGAAAAACCTGAAACAATTACTGGAGACACATAACAGGTCCAGCTGCTTCCAGACGGGCGATACGTGATACAATTAAGCAGTTAACATGGTACCATGCTCTGTGGCATGTTTAAAATGCTGAGTAGGCCTAGCCGACCTTAATTAAAGTGGCATCTGCATTGAGATGTGTGAGCAAGACGGTGTTTATTGGGGCTGGAAAGTGTGGGCTAAACACACGTTTAATGACATGATGCTAGTGCGTTAGTGTATCACGTAACAGCTACTACCAGAACAGCACGTCACTGGTCACTGAGAATACAGAATGTGATTAGACTGGGTCTATAAATTTACATTTACGGTATTTAGCTGACGCTCTTATCCAGAGCGACTTACAAGGTTAATCACATTACAGGTAGGCCAATGTAGTGTTAGGAGTCTTGCCCACGGACTCTTATTGGTGTAGCACAGCATAGTCACCCAGCCCAGGATTCTAACCACAGTCTCCCACGTGTGGTGGTGGCTACTTGGCGGGTAGTGGTGTTATCCGCTGAGCTACACCAACCACCAATAAAAACACAGTCCATCCAACTACATACAAAAAACGGTGATGTAGGATCTCCTGCCATTTTTCAACCAGGCTTATACAAAAGGTAATAGAGTAGGGCTGCAGAGTGTAAATGCACATTTGAGAGTTCAGTGGTGTAAAACCATCAGCACTGGGGAAAAAAGGGAGGTTCTACATGCCCACGTATGAGTGACCTCTACAGTGTGGGGAAGGGGGTCATTCTACTGCCATGGTTTTGTCCTTATGTTGTGTTTCTACTGCAACACTGGAGGAACAGTGGCCAACTGGATACTGCATTCTTTTCCTAACAGCTTCAGTGAATGAATGTTGACTCATCTGCCATTACAAGACACAGAATGCCCACAGCTGAAATTACACCATAACCTAGCTAGCTGGGCGCTTGCACACAGTTGTGTCGCCTTTGGTTTTGTGCCACCCAGTTATCGAAATGAACATGCAAATCTTTTCATACCTGCTGTTCTATCTTTCCATCGTCTTTAGGCAGGTGGGCAGCAAGGAACCAATCTCCTGGCGCAGGATTCGTCACATTAAACAGGGTAACGTTGATAGCCTGTCCGCTCTGTACATTCAAGGTCAAGTTATACGCAAGGGAGACCGTGGTGGAGTTAGGAAAGACAGTGAGGATGGGGTTGATGACCGGTGGAGCACCAGCCCGAATGTGCCTGCAGGATTAAAACAGAGAACAAGAGTTTGATACAGCAGTCGGAGTACTAAACATGATCTTCACTCCCCCATATGGTCCATATAGGCCTGGACAATATTTTGATATCGGTATTTACCGCGATACGAAATGTTTCAATAACGGTAAAATCACTTTTGCGGTATTTCGATATGTATTGTTCACAGAATCTGTCGTTGACGAGCATTTTTTACAGGGACCCGTCAGTTCACTGCATTCAAGCACAGTTGAACACAATCGGCCCCTAGGGGGGACCCTAGACCGCGGCTACGTCAGTGCGTGATGACGTATTCACAGGCACGCAGCCAGATAGGCTAGGCTACGTTACGCTAGGCTCAGCTCCAGCACAGGACATTTGAGATACGAAATGAGTGCCCCTGACGGCAATGAACAAGTGAGCGAACAAGCTTCACAAGCGAAAAGACAGAAGACATAGTTGATTAGAGAGGGAGGACTAATTCAGTGGTGTGGACGCGGTTCGGCTTTCGAAAGTCTGATAAACTTCAGGCTGCAGCTTGCTGCACATTGTTGCTGGAGAGGGGTGGCGACTAGCTAGCTTGTGGTAAACACATAAAACTGTTCCAGCACACTCAAAGCGGATTCCACCAAAAACGTTTCTTTCGCTACGTTCAAGCCAACCTGTCCTTAAAACAGTAATACATGCCAGCATCTGCGTCAGCTAAAGAGAAACCCCATGCAGCAGTCATTGCTCACCGGTGGTTGATTCTTGCTTACCGACAAACAGTCCCCAAGCGTCAGTACAGACATCACTAAAGCTGTTTACAAAACTTTTTGGCTACCAAGGACATGATGACGCGTGGAAGTTAGAGGGGCTTTAGGAAATGATGTTTAGTCGAGAATAAGAATAAGAAAGGGCCTGTTTTAATTTAAAGTGAAGGTTATTATATTATTATCTATAATGCCTAGAGTGTTTATGATTGACAGGATGTCAATGGTTTTTGTGTATCTAAAGGTCTATTTGGCAAAAAAAAAAAAAACAAAAAAAAAAAAAAATTTTGGACCATCTTTTATTTCTAAGGTATTATATAGTTTTATGTGAGGATGTTTTCAATTAAAATTTTTAGACTGTTGTTTTTAGTTACAGATTTTAAAAGTCATCCTCATTTTTTTTATAGTAAATTTTGTAAAGTTTTAAAGTATTTATATCGATATCGGTAATATATATATTGTATCGACCGAAATTAAGGATATATCGCAATAATAAACTTTTTTGGGCCCATATCAGTCCAGCACTAGGTCCATATCATTGCTGTACAAAACCTCGTATCTCCAAAAAATTCAGAGCCTCACAGAAAGAAGAATATCTGCATGACTTTTAATGTAAGTCAATGGAAACCAGAACATGCATGATGATGTCACCAATTCATCAAACTATTAAATTGGTTTGCCAACAAAGATTCTGGCTGTTCAATTTCAGTGGTCGTCACTATTTGTTTTGCACCCCAAAAGGGTGAGAGTAGGACAAACACGATAGTAATTAGATTATAGGTTATAGAGAGACTTTAAGCCTGAAAAAAGGCCCAGTGTGAAGTCGCAGACCCCCAAGTCTCACGCGGGTTGATTACATATCACTCTACAGTCTTCTAAACCTAACGTAGAGCACTGCTCATCACAGTGATCATAAATCCCCTGTGACCCGGCATACTGAGCCTGCTACACTGATTCTGACAGCCCCCCAGCAACTGCAAAACTCCCCTACTCTAGTAGAAAACCCACGATCATCTACACTACCCTCTTGGCCAACACAGCAGCAACGTGAATGAAAGACTGCCATCAGAAGCCACAAAACAACAGCTGTGAGCTAAAGACAGAACCAACTGATCGTCATAACAGGACTGGCACACAGGCAAGAGATTCAGGGACCACCGATGTGAAACTGCATGTTCTCCTGCAGTCTGCTATGGAAGGAGACCACTGGCTATAAGTGACCCTCTGCCCACCACACGCATGACCCTTCGATCTTCCAAGACGCAGTGAGTTTGAGCGTCCCTGATCCTGGCTGGAGGAAATCAACATCACGTGAGCTGCTTGAAGTGGTCACTCACACAGCGATGTCCTGGTCACCGCAGTGAAATCCTGACCCTCGCATTGCAGTGAGCAGCCACCGCACCAGCACCGCATCCTCTGGGACCCTGAAGCTGTAGAGGCGTACATTCCCGAACCAGCTGTATTTGGCCAACTTCTGAGGGGTCTTCGAGTAGAACCCGTTCACGTACGTCACGTCTGCGGGAGAAGAAGGTGGGAGGGGGCGTTTTGACGTCATATGTCAACAACAACAACATCAACAACAAAACCGTGGAGACGTCAGAACACGACCGCTCCTATTTTACCTCATCAACAAAAGAAGTAACTGACCACAACTACATGAGACAAGAGCTAGCCTGCTATCGCTGAAAGGTTCCCGTTCGCCATTTAAGGTGGAACCGGATAATTAGACCATGAACCTGGTTTCGGTTCTCTAAATAACAATCTGGTTGTGAAATCTGTGCAAATGCTAAGTTAGCTTAGCTCGCTAAGCCGCCTCCTCTGTTTTGTTCTCACCTGCCGCGAAACAGCCAGCGACTGCAGACAGCAGCCAAAAGCACGCCAGCAGCTTCTTCTCCATGTTCCACAGAGCAGAACCAGAATCACCTCATGTCTTCTTGTCGCGCACAGGCGTCAGCCAGAGAGAGCGGTCACCACCTGTGATCATCACGCGTTACTTCCGGGTTCCTCGTTGTTGTTGGTTTAGCCACCGCACATGCGCACTGCGCGAAAGTCGAGCACGAGAGATCCAGGCACGCCCCCTGTGGGCTGCTTTGAGTTTGTACAACGTAAATGCAGTGACAGTAGCCGCCTGTATGGTTAGTTTATATATATGTAAAGCTTAAAGTTGTGTAAATGTGTGAACTCTGTTCCTTACGGTTTATTGGGGTAGTAGCGCAGTATTAGTGCCCCACAATGGCCCCACACCTGCTTGTTATCCCAGCTTGTATTAATGCTTGCAGGGGGTCTCTACTGCTCCACTGTGTTCAATAAAACATTTATCAGATTTCTTATTCATCCTGTTACACTCGGTAACCAGACTATAAAACTCAGACGACACCTGTAGGTTTGCTTGTGGTTTTTGATAGTAAATAACATTTTGGGTTGTGGACGTGGTGACCCCTGGTTCCCTTCACCGCCACTTCAAGAAATCAGAATTAATATGTTTCTGTACAAAGGGGTGGTTTCACATCAAACCATCATGAATGGAGTTGGAATTACACCTTAACACACCCACTTTAGTTCAGTGATGGGTTGTTAATGAGATGATCAGTTGGTTCAAGGGTGTTGGCAGCCAAAAAAAAAAAAAAAAAAAGACACTAGGAACTGCAGAGCAGAAGGCCTCCAGGACCAGGGCGGGGAAACACAGAGCATTCTTTACCAGTTCTAGTTCTGCTATAGTGCTGCTCTGCACACTATAGTGTTGCTCCTGTTCACAGATCACCAGTGTGTTCTCCTAACTCATATGTCATCGTTTCCGGAGCCTGGTCCCTGAGGACTTTTGCCATCTACAGGCCCCTGCACACTAACACACCTGATCTGAATGAACAACATCTGTAGATGGTCACACTGTCATTTTGTTACAGGAATCTCACCCGATATTGGGAAATTCAGGACTTCTCTGTCTCGCACTGTGATGCTGAGAAGTTACTCATGAATTTGACCTGATGGTGACATTCATGCAGCTTGTGGTGGCTGTACTGTAATGCAAAGGACAAAACTAAAAAACGTCGTCCTGCTGGATGTGCTTTCCATTATGACTTGTGCAGTCGTCTGGCTAGTATCCTTTGTAAGCGTATACCTTCGTTGTATAAGAGTATGAGCAGTTGGAGAGGGCCACAATTGCGAGCAGTGATCTCCTCCATAAGACATCTTGTTGGCACCAGCACCAAGCCCGCTTTTGTCTTGGTGAAGACGATGTCCGTAAATGAATCCGTGTGTGGAGGCACCGTGGGCAGTGCCAAGATGAGTGATTTGTTGTCACGCGTCACACGTACAGAAGGCCTGGTCACTCCACTCCAGGAACTGTGTGAGAATATTCAAGCTGCGTGGGATGGGTTAACACAGGACACCATTAGGAACCTGTACATCTCTATGCCACTCCATCAAATCCAAATTATAAAACCTACTGTTACAAAATACTGTCTGCCAGGGAAATGGGTGATTGTTAAACTGATGATCTTCTGTCTCTGGCACTGTCAAATAGCTAGATGTGCACTATCTGAGAGAACACTGATCTGCCTCAGGTGTGCTTGTATACAGGGTTCACATCAGTTCATCAGTTCACAAATTCATTCCCAAGATTACCACTTAAGAGTGACAGGGTATACAAAGAAACAGCTGAGCTACAGCCTGTAAAATCTCCTATATGGTAGGTGGAGCTAAACAGTGGACACTGAGTCTAGCTACAGGGTCAGTGTATCTTTATTTTATTCCATATACCTTTTCTTTTCTCTTGTAGTGAACTGAACGCTTTAGCAAAGTTCCTCATTAATACAAATACACTCCGCTGTAGCATATGTTGTACCAGATGCTGGTCCTGACACAGACACCAGCTCTCTCTCCCCTGTTATATAAACCCCACAAACTGTTTAGGCCATTTGTTCAGCCGAAGAAGAGTAAATGTGTACACGGCAGTGAAAGATCAGAATTGATCTGTCTTATCTTTTTAATGGGGTTTTATAAAGGGGCTCATCCAAAAGTCAAAATGGCGTGAGATCCGATTTCACGCCTTTTTAGGTCCACCCTTAAGTGCCTCGCCACAGCCACACGGTGTTTGAGTAAGAGCGCTGTGGGGACGAGAGACGCCTGTTTTTGTTTCCCACCCGTATTCCGACCAACCCCGCCCACCCGCACCAGAACAGACTCCGAGCGTGTAGAAAAACAGACCGTAACTTCATATGACCGTACCGCACCAATCAGCGACAAGAACGAGGTTCCATACATTTCAGGTTTATTCTATTATTTATTTATTTAAATTATTATTATTATTATTATTATTATTATTATTATTATTATTATTATTATTATTATTAATAATAATGTGTCAGATTTTTAGATTTCTGCTGTATGTTTTTTTCTGTTGCGTTTTTTTAAATTGCTCTTTTGTTTTTTTTTATATTTTACATGGTACATGATCATTTTAATGCTCTTACTGTGTTATCAAAAATACTGTACAGCACAAAGAAAAAGACAGCAGTCAGAAGAACATATGTATAGGTAAACAATGATGAATCAGTCATAAAGGGAATAACATACAACACAGTATCAGGACACACGTTTATAAAGGAGATGAACTAACGATAAACTGAACACACTGCCACAATGTAAATCTTAGTGAAGGTCATTAAAAGGTAGACACATTAAAGGAGGGTCTACTTTTTCCATTTTTGTATTTATATTATTATATTTTTCGTGTCTAAATTAGTTTCATAATTAAGACACCATGCCCTGCATTGGACGCCACGACATACGGGTTACTGGGCAAGAGCACTTTTCCCACCAGTCCAAGTTAACGGACTGAGCTGGCCTGTGAAGACGTGCCATTGTAGCTGATCTATAATCTATCTATCTATCTATCTATCTATCTATCTATCTATCTATCTATCTATCTATCTATCTATCTATCTATCTTATGTGACGTATAACACTCATACGTCACATAAAGTCTTGTGAGATAACAAAAAAATACAAAACGACAGAAACAAAAGCTCATAAATAGAGAAAAGAGAGAAGACATAGGAGCTACAGTCACGGCCAGCTCTGTTTGTACAGAGGCCTTATGTGAAGGTATGTTTCTGGCCGGTTTCCTATGTATACAGAAATGAGCTACTATAAGCCAGACTGGAATCTTCCTCAGAGACGCTGCGCGTGAACCTCCAAACCAAACACCGCAGGGCGTTATGGGTATCCTCACCTGGAGGGCACACTGCCGAGTAGTGGGCTGTATAGTTTCACACACAGCTGATATAAAGTCATCATAGTGAGGGCATGGAGGTAAACAGGTGGCTCAAAACGACAAGTTCAAAAACAACGTCACAGTATTAACCCATCCGCTGCGTGACTCTCTCCCTGCTGTCACTCAAACCCAAACCTCTGCTACAATAAACACCCTCGCGAGTTCTACCGCGAGCTGTTAGCCAATCACAGCGCGGGAGGGCGGGGCTTTGTCGGAATACGGGTGGGTACAGAACAGCAACACCGCAGCTGGGCCACTTGAAGGTTCCCCGGCAGTGACAGGGGCGCAGCGCGTGCTGCTCCGGCGCGTTTCCGCTCTGCTCTCCGGTTGCCGGGCGCCGAGGCGGGCTCGAGCTCTGTTTAAGCAGAACACAATTACAGATAAACGCGACTGTTTGCTGAGAAAACACAGCGCGCGCTCCTGTCCGGGGTATAAAGGACCATCAGTGCAGGGGGGACTGGCACAGAGCGCCGGCTGAACGAGCGACCTGCATCTCCATCACTGAGAGGTAAGGAACCAGAGCACGCAGGAACCAGCGATAGAACATACACTGTTTGACCCAAAGCCTGCAGGAACATAGACGTTCTAGACAATGTCTTTGTGGGCTTAAAGTCTTGAGCTGTACTTCAGTCGTTCAGTGATCCTCCAATCCTGAGCTGCACTCTGAATAAAGAAGGTTCTTTAGTAAAGGAGGTGGTTCTGTTTAGAACATCAGGGTCTATATAGACACTTAGAATGATGGTTCCTCAGGGGTTGGTTAGTAAAGGCTGTGGTTCTGTTTAGAACATCAGGGTCTATATAGACACTTAGAATGATGGTTCCTCAGGGGTTGGTTAGTAAAGGCTATGGTTCTGTTTAGAACATCATGCTCTATATATATATAGGATGATGGTTCCTCAAGGGTTCCTTTAGTAAAGGAAGTGGTTCTATTAAAAAATACACTGGGTTCCACATAGACCCTAAGAATTTTGTTTTTTATAGGTAGCAGTTCTACACTGACAAAAAGACGGTTCTTCAAATGTTCTTTAATCAGGCAGTGGTTCTGTTTAGATCAATGGGCTGTACGTACACACCTAAATATATTTCTTCAAGGGTTCTTAAGTAAAGGCAGTGGTTCTATTTAAAACCATAAGCTCAATATACACTTACAAAGAGGTTTCTTCAAAGGTTCTTTAGTAAACAAAGTGGTTCTAAACAGAGCAATGAACACACAAAGAACCATTAAAGTTTTATATGGTTCTGAAGATATATAAAACTATTGGCTTGAGTGAAGAACCCTTGAGAACCATCTTTTTTAAGAGTGTATGTCAGCCACAGTAAGAAATCAGTAGTCCACCACTGACCTTCAGGTCTTCTGTGATCTGGTCCTACTGGTTCCACTGGGTAAGCTCCACTATGTAGGTGATTGGTAACAGACCCTTCCCGTCTACCTCTTCATTTCTCATCCAGGAGAAAGTCGGATAATCAATAATATTAGTCCTGCCTCAGTAGTTATCCATTGCCCCGGCACTGACCCCGACCTTATTGATCAGGCCTGTGAACCAGTACAGGTGCACCGACCATTTATCTTTACGGCTGGTTCCAGTTCTGATTTCCTCACAGCCCAAACTGGTTAATGGACCACCTTTATGAAGCGCTCAAATGAAGCATGCTGGTGTTTTTACTTTCTGTAATGCATCGATTAGAAATAAATAACATGATTGGCTCTTGTTTAGGCCAAACTGGCATTTTATACAGTCTGTAATATAGATAGAATAGATGCCACGTTTAAAGATGCTTTAACGGTCATGCTTTAATAATTAGAGAGAGCTTCTCAGTATCGATGGGTATCAGTGTTGGCCTGATAGCAGGAAATGCTGAGATGTAGACTAGCCAGGTGAACCTATAATGGGACCTGTAATGCTTTCTATATGTCTGACTGAATCATCCCCAGGGTCAAACTGGATATGGGAGGAATGCCCTACACACATATCGTCGCTGTCCAAAGAAAAACAGGTATCTCCAAAATGGCAACTTTACAGGAGAGGCCAAAAACCTCCTTTAATTTGAATGGAAGTCAATGGAACCAGACGTCTTTCCGAGCAGTTTTGGGCCATTTCTGTTGGTCCATTCTTCATGAAATTTCTACACAGTGTAAACAGCAGCTCATGTGATCAAACGAGGCACAAAAGTAAAAATCAACAAAAATGGAGATATGTGTTTTTTTATTGGACAGCGACGATATATGACATATAGAGTCATCTATGAAGTCTAGCTCATGCTGGTGTAATGTTTATCTGTAGGATGGCAGCAAGTGTGATCAGAACCCTGACCGGTTTCGGGATGACCAGGCCGGTCCAGACCTGCTTCATTCCCCCTGAAGAAGAAGAGGCGGAGGACGAATACGAAGAGGAACTCAGAGAGGAGGTGGAGGACAGTTTTGAGGAGGATTCCCCACCTGCCGAGCCACTAGAAGAAGAGCCGTGGGGGGAGAATCCCTCCTCTGGCCACACTGAGATGACTGACCGCCTGCTGAGGTTCGCTGAGCTCATCAGCAGTGACGTGCAGCGCTATTTCGGACGAGGTCACGACCCTGATGCCTGTGATATTTACGCAGAAAGGGCGTGTCCCGAGGTCAGCGGCAGGCAGCGGTACTACGCCGACTTCATGAGGGTGGCATCGTCAGAGCAGGGCGAGGAGCCTGAAAAACTGGGCCCTCTCGCGGAGCTCTTCAAGGAGGCCCACAGGAAACGGCAGGGTTTACCCATGACTCAGCGACGTCTACCAAGCAGCTTCTGGACGGAGCCGCGCCCCTGCCGCCTTGCTAACACATCAGAGATGCTCGGTTGCTCCATGGAAAGCACACTTAGGAGCACCAACACTCCGGTCAGCACACTGAGTACTTCTAATACGCCAGTGAGCTCCATCAGCAGCTCCAGCACTCCAGACTTCAGTGACTTGCTTGCACACTGGGCTACAGACAGAGACAATGCCAGTGAGTTCAGCTGTGACTACCAGCTTCCATAATGGACATGTAACCGCTTAATAACTCACTGGCTGTTTTACATGGACATATATGAGGGGTGGTCTCTGACTTTGGGGTGGTCTTGGACTTAAGCACAGTTATTGCACACAGGCACATCAATTCACCTGGTTCTGTCTACCGTTGTATAAATCAGTGCTAAAACCTGATTCCTGTATTTTTTATGTTTTTGTCGGCTTTTGAGAATAAATATTTACTGTACATAAAGTGATGTGCTCTGCATGTGTGGTGCTGCTTCTGTGTGTTTATCACATGTGAAAAGTGGGATTCTCAAATGAAACTTGAAACTGGATGAAACTGCAGGTCTGAGGACATAGCTGAAACTGACAAACAGCTTGATCCTAAATTCTTCTAGCATTGGTTTATGTGTTAATGATAATTTCTCTTGACCATTTGCAACCTCCCTTTGTGTTCTGGATAGATAACGTTTCTGTTACTGTGCCTTTAAAAGTCATATATGCAAATGATGTTTGTTCTGATTATATGCACACACACACACACTCGCACATGCATACACACAGAAACACACACACTTACACTCACACACATACACACACATACACACACACATACGAACACACACACACACACGAACACACAGACACACACACACACACACACACACACACACAAACACACACACACACACACACACACACACGAACACACACACACACACACACACACACACACACACACACACATATACACAAACACACACACACATACACGCACACTTACACACACTTACACTCACACGCACACATACACACACTTACACTCACTCACACACACATACACACACACACACACACTTACACACACTTACACTCACACGCACACATACACACACTTACACTCACTCACACACACACACACACTCAGACACACATATACACAAACACACACACACATACACGCACATACACACACACAGACACACGCACACACATACGAACACACATACACGCACACGCACACACACACACACATACGAACACACATACACGCACACGCACACACACACACACACTTACTCACACACACACACACACACACACACACATACACATATACACAAACACACACACACACACTCACACGCACACTCACACACATACACACACTTACACTCACACACATACACATGCACACATACACACACAGGCACACATGCACACACACAAACACACATACACACACACACATACACTCACACGCACACTCACACGCACACATACACACACTTACACTCACACACATACACACACACTCACGCACACACACATACACATCCACGCACACACACACACACACTCACGCGCACATGCACGCACGCACACACACATATACACAGGCACATACACGCACGCACACACATACATACAAACACACACGCGCACACACATACACACGCGCACATACACACACATACACACAGGCACACACGCACGACTACCCACCAGGAAGCTATCGTCCCATGTGGGAGACTGGGGTTTGATTGGGTGACTGTGCTGCGCTACATCAATAAGAGTCCGTGGGCAAGACTCCTAACACTACACTGACCCACCTGTAATATGACTAACCCTGTAAGTCGCTCTGGATAAGAGAGTCAGCTAAATGCCGTAAATGTAATGTAAATATATATATACACCTTCAAATTTTAGCCATAGTAGATCAAAGTGTATACCCAGGGGTTACATTATTAAATTGGACCACAGCACTTAAATAAATATGTTCAATATTTAAGTAGCCGAGAACATCTCTGGTTATTTATACTGGGCAATTAGTTTGCATGTAGAGATACAATTCATTGCAGAGGGAGCTAAACCAAACATTTGGCCACACTGTGGGCTTGTTCCATTTAGCAGCATAACTATGATGTCAGTTGATGCACCTTATATAACCAAAAGGGAGTGATCTGATTATATGAGCTCACTGAACGTCCACACCCTTTTGCAGCCATAATAGCCACAAGATTTTAGTGAGTTCCATTCAGTGAAAACAGCATCGGTAAGGTCAGGCGCTGACAGATGAAGAACCCCACCTCACAAAGATCATTAGTTCCTCCACCCCAAACTCATCAAACCACATCTCAGTCTGTGCTAGAACAGGTACAAGCCTTCAAGTATTGCCACGAAGTGTAAAGCACAAACATTACCCTTCACTGGGATGTAGGAGCGCAAACCCTGAAGCCCAGACCGTTAACCCCACCACCACCAGTCTTTGCCTTTGGGATTATGACTTCAGATCTTTTAGACTGCCAGATAGTGAAGCACGATTCACATTCACACCACTCCAGTCGACGCTGGGCAGTGCAGCTTGTGATGCTAGGCCTGTGTGCAGCTGCTCGGCCAAGGAAACCCGATTCACGAAGCAAGCCAGAAAGTTCACAAACTGACTAGCAAAGGTGGCATCCTAAGACAGGGCCATGTTCATGTTTAATTACTGCATGTGTTTGATTTTATACACCTGTTAGCAATGGGTGTGGCCAAAACTCAGTATAGGAGGGGTGTCCACTTACCCATATAGCATAAATGAACTAGCAGTCTAGTGTTTGTAGATTAATATTGCTGATCAGCTGCAACGGTTCAAATGGTTAAACAGGTTTAGTGATGGTAGGTAGGAAAGCTGGAGTTAACATTCATTTCACTGGCAATAAAGTATTAAACGGGGTGAATCATTTCACATGCTTTCTGGATTAACTCGGTTGTCTCTACCCTCAATGCATTAAAACCAGTAGACAGTTGGCACATCTACTGTAACAATAATAATAATAATAATAATAATAATAATAATAATAAGTTTACACTTCTATAGCGCCTTTCACAACCCCAAGGACGCTTTACAAACACAATAATAAACAAAACAAAAACAATTATCATGAAGAATGAAACTGTTTAGAGAAAAGAGAAGTTGTTAAGTGAGTTTTGAAGATGGAAAGAGAGGGTGAAGTGCATATAGATGAAGGTAGGGAGTTCCAGAGTGTGGGGCGCAGCAACACTAAATGACCTGCCACCCATAGAGGAAAGCCTTGACCTAGGAACAGCCAGGAGACCAGAGTCAGAAGACCTTAGCTTACGTGATGGGACGTAAGGATGCACGAGGGCTGACAGATAGGTGGGTGCTAGTCCGTGTAGGGCTTTAAAGGTCAGGAGTAGGATCTTATAGCAGATACGCTCTGTAACTGGTAGCCAGTGTAGCTGAGGAAGGATGGGGGTGAAGTGCGCGGACTAAGACTGACGTATCTTTAATGTAAGTATACCTCCTTGCACTCAAGAGTGATGTACTAAAAGTGTGCCATTTTCAATATACTATGCACTTAGTGTGCTAAATATAATTATTAGTGCTATTAATATGTTTAAATACTAGGGCTGTACCCGACGCCCGTCCTGATTCGACTATTCGTTCGTGTTTTACTCCATGTACATTATCTAGTAATCAGTAAATCAATCTGCACACGGTTCAGATCTGACGTCCTCCTCGTTTAATAAGTCAGCGGAGTCACAGGAACATATTTCTGAACTAAAAGAGGCGGGGCTTATGATGATTGATCTGAACTGGAGCCTGATTTAATTACAGTTAGCGCTTATAGCTTTTAGTCTTTTTAATTTCACTTCTAACAGCTTCTTCAGTAGGAGGACCCTTCGCCTTTCATCTCTCATAAATAACGACCTGCTAAATAAAACCAAATTAGTCCATATTTAAATTATTTTTAGATGAAAAGAAGAACGGTGGACCTGAAACTATTTATTATTAATTACCCGCTGTGATAACTTGAGGATTAATAAAATATAGGCCTCGGAGAAATCACAGCAACTGTTTATTTCTGAACTTCCACCAAGCATTCGGACAATACAACCAGCTCTCATATGTGCATAGCCTGTTCCAAGGGACTCTTCTTCTACCGTGTTTTCTCTGAAGTGGCTCCACAGTGCCTCCTGATGGAGTATGGGGGTATAGCAAACACTATGTGACTTGGACCATTAGGATCCCACACCCGCACCGAAATCATCATCATTTATCGGCAGGCATATTAAGTGACTGTACTTATCCTTAAATAAAAATGATCTTAGCTGTAAATGAATAAATAAAAATGTGTAATTTAGATTACGGTATGTCTAAACAAAAGAGCATTCATGAAGAACTGAATGAAGAGCAGAATTCGGTTTGATTTGTTTGGGGTGTCTTCTTCGAAAGCTCCTCCAGACTCCAGACTTTCTCTGAGACATCGTTCCACCCGTGTTTCTCAGCTTCACGGCTTCCTTTACAAAGTGTAAGAGTCCGGGCTGTACCGCCTGCAGCCAGCAGAGGGCGGCAGCAGCGGTGCCTTTCTGGGGGGGAACTACAGCCTGGAACTCCAAACCCCAGAATGCCTCGGGCTGATCAGGCCAACAAGCGGCACCTGAGGCATCAGCCATATAAGCCCCCCACCACACAAACACCTCTGCTGCACCTTTGTAGAGGGGTAGCCGGTACGGTACACCTGAAAGCAAAGAGAAAAAAGAAACGTGAAGGCAAAGTGAAAAAAAAGAAGAAAAAGAAAAGAAAAAAAGCAGCAAGTGCTTTAAATAATAATAATAAAAAAAGACACAAAGATCCACAAGCCCCCTTTCTGTTAAACCCTCTCCTATTTATTTCTCCTGGCGTCTCCTTTGTTTGTTTTTTTCCCCCGCCATTTTTCCCTCTCCCTCACAAAACCCCTCCTGACTTACCTCACGTGTATTACCGCATAGCGCCGTGGTAGCACATGGGGGTCTCACTCCAAAGGTCGGGGGTTCGATCCCCGCCTAAACCAAACCTCAAAAACACGTACATCCAGGAAGTCTGTTTGCTTGCAATTAACATTTACATCGCCGCAAACAGATTCCTGCCCTGCGCTTGGGTCCACACCCCCAACCGTGCCGTGATACAAAGACAATGCTTAGTTTTTATAATGTTAGGTCCCACTAATCACAAATAGCTAGGAGAAATTAAAACTGCACACTAAGCAAGTCCAGGTCTCAGGAATTAAATAGAATGCATTATACTTAATTGTTCTATTTTGAGACACCATTAGGATTTATATACTTAAAACACACTGAAGTAGATTTCAAACACTGTAATGTACTGAAAATGTACAGAATTTGTACCTGGGAGTGCAAATTAGTATACTTATATTAAGTACACTGAGGTCAAAGGTGCTGGGTAGGGGAGCCTAGATCTCAGACTTGTTTATATTTAACCAGGAATAGATACAATGCCAAACACAGTATTAAGATTACTGTTCATTTGGCATTAACACTTTCAGTTGATCTCAAGCCAATGGCCTAACATTGCTGATGTTTCAGGATCTTTCAGAGCTTCATGTCTCCCCAATGTTAAGCGAGCTCTATGAGTGTTAGTTCTGCCACTGGTTCCTTGAACAAAGCCCTGTGTTCCCAGGTTGAGGCTGACCCCTGTGAAATTAAACCGAGAAAGCATGATTTGCATAATTCCAGTAGGCTATGTAAAACAGTTGGTTGCATTCTAACGTTCGAAGGTGCATCCATGCAGTTAAGATCAGTTTCATTTGGCTGGGTGATAGCAGCCAACAGAACACCATTCAAAGTGACATAAATGTGAGTCATGCAGTCAAAAAAAAAAAAAAAAAGGTGTGTTTATACCCAACTCTGGTTTAATTAACTACATACAATAAGTACATTTTAATGAATATAGATTTTATTTTTATTGTATATTCTACAAAGAGAATTCTATGGCAATAAAACATACATAAATAATGAATTTGACAGAACAGAAATATGAGAACTAGGTAGATACTACTGAGTGAACTTTGGAAAGAAAAAATAAAAGCTGATATGATGGTCTAATGCTATGTTAATGGCATCTACGTTTTTCTGAGATTTTCCAACCGAAAAACATTCATGCACCTTCATCTTTTTTGGAGTTTGGAAAAAAAATGGAAGGTCCTCAAGGCCTATAAAGTACAATTCAAGACCTGTTTGGTTAATGCTTCATTTGTTTTACTAACAGACAGTTATGGCAATACACCATGAATAAAGTGTTAAAGCATTTGATCAAAAAACTCTTGCCCTGAAGGGCCTCACAATTTACTCTCCTTAGAATTATCCATGTTTCCTCAATGTACTTATCAACATAATACACAGATAGCATATATTACACACACACAAACAGAAAATACTGCAAACACACAACTACAGCTTGTTGTACGGGCACCACAACGTTGAACTGATGTTCTAGGTGAATTAGATTAAACCGTGATTACAAACTTGACCTACAGCCCAAAACCTAAAAACACACATCTTACCTAATCGACTACATGTGGTGGATCTTTTAGGACTCAGTCGGTACATAAGAGAAGTCTTTCTTTCACTGATCTCTGGTTTATTAGTGGAAAAAAGCCATGACATCAGAGGCAGTGCACCAGAGCCAAACAGTCTTGGTACATTCCTTGGTTTGACCACCTTATTAGAAACACCAATCTAATAGTAGGAATGCTTTCAGGACAGGCTGAATTCTACAGCATGGGTCCAGCACAGATTCTGGTTGGTTCTTGTTGACACAACTGCCTCACATTTAGCTTTACTGGTGACTGGGGAGGCCATTAAAGTTCCCTGAAGCCACCATCTTATTTATGGAACCAAACTGACAAGCATAGGCCACGGTATCATGCTGGAAGTAGCCATTAGGAGATGGGGAATTGAATCAATAAAGTCAAGCACATGGTCAACAACGATATTCAGATAAGTTGTGGTATTCAAATGACGCTCACTTGGTATTAAGGGGCCCATTGTGCGCCAAGAAAACATTCCCCACACCATTAAACCATCAGCACTAGACACTGAACTACACTGTTGACAGGTTGACTGTTGAGGCAGGTTTGCCTATTCTGACCATTCCATCTGCACGTTATGGATCAAGATTAAAAGAAGACCACCACATTCCCCCCCAATATTAAACTATCCAGTTCTGATGAGCCACTGTAGCCTCGAAATACTGTTCTCGTCCAACAGGACTGAAATTAGCTGTGATCATCTGCTGATGTGGCCCAGTTGCCTCAGGTATGAGCATGCTGTGCATTCAGAGATTAACTTTTCTGATCATCATCCATTAAAATAGTGGATATTCTTATTTTCTTTACAGATTGAATGAGTTTAGCCATTCTCCACTGACCTCTCTCACCAAACATGTGTTTTCAGGTCCCATGTTTTTTCCTATTCTGATGTCTGATTTGGATACTGGTTTCCTGACAGCAGTACACGAACCTGCCAGACCCACCAAAACTGTCCTCATCAGCTAAACAGCTTCTAAAGCTCTGATCTCAGAGAGGAGAACATCAAGCTCCCGTCACGTTTCAGATCTGAAAACTTCCATAGGTGTTTTGTTCATTCCTTCAATGTGAGACGACACCTCAGTGCAGTGGGTGTGAAAGGATGTGTAGCAGTTCAAGAAGCTTCTCACTGAAAAAAGGAGACAGACCCATCAAACTCAAGATGTCGCTGGACGCTCGGCTGAATTGAGCGATCATGTGGGGAATTGTGTCCAGGTGATTTAACTAGCACTTTAAGGAACAGGAATAACTGGCATTACATCAGAAGCATTCACCTGGAAAACCTTATGGAATGCGTTCATGTCCAGTGTAGTCTCAGTGGACACAGCGCTGAGGATTTCTCTGTTCATTCGTTGAGACCTTTGCATATAATCTCAACATATGTTAATCTTTCCCCTTCAGCGTCTGACCTGAGCGATTCTAAGAAAGCTCCGACGAGGCCAGTAGATTAGTTCCACGCACACAAACCTGTATGACTCGTCACTTTTAGCCCTCTCTTATCAGCTCCACGAGGCTAGAGAGCAGCGTCAGTTCACTTCAGCAGCGCTCCTGAAGAACCATGAAGCTCCTCCGCGTGCTGTTGCTCTCGCTCCTGCTGTGCGCCTTGTACTCCAGGGCAGAAGAAGAGAAGGTGGAAGGATCTGAAGAGGAGGAAGGATCTAAGGAGGAGGAAGGATCTAAGGAGGAGGAAGGATCTAAGGAGGAGGAAGATGAGGAGACCAAGTCAAAAGAAAAAGAGAAGACCGATGAGATAATGGAGGAGAAAGATGTCATGGTGCTTCATGACAAAAACTTTGCGAGGGCCCTCACCGAGAACAAATACCTGCTTGTGGAATTCTGTGAGTACAGCTCCGACATTAATATCCTTATTATTTATAAACCACCACAGCAGGTTGAGCATCATCACATTTCTAGAATTCCACCAATTCTATATTTCTAATGAGCCTGAATTCATTTGACTCATATTTCTTTATAGTGGTGGTGAAGTGAACCAGGAGTCTCCATGTCTACAATCATTCAAATATAGCAATTTTAATATCTGAAAACTGTCTGCTGAACCTACACATGGCTCCCGAACTTGAATAGCGATTATACACAGCAAAATAATGTAAACCTGAAAAAAATTAAACCTTGCGATGGGCCTGCTTTGTCTAACCGTGAAATGCATGCGTGCATCTCCCTGGCATACGTAGACTTTTAAAAAATGCTTTATCGCAAAATCATATCATAAAACCATATGCAGCCTCAGGCAATAGGCAGCGTGCTGTATACATTTTAATCATCGAGTTATATAGGCATTTAGAAGAACCAGTGGAATTGGCCCTTAAAAACAACACACAGGAAACTCATTTATTAAAATCAGTGTGTTTGAATTAATACAAAACACAAATTATATTTCTAATAGACAGGTTGTGTGAAATGTGTCAAACCAGCACTAATACAAGAAGTTAGAAGATTTTTGAAAGCATAAAGACAAATACTCCCATTGTTATGAATAGGTATCTCATGAATTTGGCCTAACAGATGTTATCTTCCAGCTGAAACTTCACTGAATGAAACTAAAAGGTTTTATTATATTAACTTGTCAAAAGTTACAATTTTCCTCTATTCACTTTTTAATCTTCGTAATTTTTAAAATAAGCTAATATGTTTAAGATTTAACATCATTGAGCCCCTGCATTGTGAACATGCAGTATCATGCTAATGACAAGGCTTGCATTCTTTTGCTGTTGCTGATTTTCTGTTATACCAAGAAGCAGGAAATAGCTACTACTCTAAAGGAGGAATAAAACGAAATGATAAAACTCTGATCTTCTGAATTTGCCGTTTAGGTTTTTATTTTATTTAAATTAGGCAGTGATAGATTTCTAAATGTGCCAAGCTAATCATAATTCACTTTAGTTTGGTCCAAGTAAAGTTTGTATCATGTGGTCCGTTGAGGATCACGTTTTGTATTGGTCTTTTGAACCATTGTGGGCATGCCAATGGCAAGACTGTTTTCTCTAGTAGTGTATAATTGCCACTGGCTAGGTGATAGTATAATTAAGGTTAATCAAAATAAGGGCTCAAAATATTTGAGCTCTTAGGAAGTAAGCACGTGTCCTGAATTTAAACTGCAAGTTGTCATAAGACATAATAGTAGGCACAATATCAATATTGTACAAAACTTGTAATATAAAAAGTGCCAAAAATCGGCCAGGAAAAAGTGGAGCAAACTCCATACACTGCTTTAAAGAACCATTTAGGCTGTTTTTAAAATATAATGTCTTGTTGTACTGGTTAATCATTCTATAAGTCAAAAGTACATGAAAGTGTTAAACACGGTGGTTGGGGGCTCCCTGCCAGGACTTACGTTAACTCTGGAAAAAAGTTCCAGTATGCATGTAGCTCTTAGATCTCCAGGGGAGCACCCATCACAACAGATGCAAATTTTCCCACGTCGTGAGGGTGGACTAAGAGCTAATTTGCCACGTGACAGAAGGGTAGTTTAATACACGTCATCTTGATTATGCGGCCTACGTCCATTACTTGTGAGCTTTTAAGCTACGTTGAGTAAAACCTATATATGGACCATACAGCAAAAATGCCTTAAGATAGGGGGCCCTAAATTATTCCATCATATTACCCATAAATTGTATATAACATAATATATAGATTTGAACGAAAAAAATAAAACGAGAAATAGTTCCTCAATCAAATCATGCAAAATCCCAATTAAATTATAAGCCTAAAATACAGGGTCATACTGCAGAATCTGACTATATCATGCCTCTGGGGATAAAAAACAAACATGGAAACCATTAAACTTTAATTCTGAATGGTAATATGATCCCTATTAAAAACCTAAAACATGATGGCATTTTCAAGATTTGTTTTTCTGACTTTCAATATTTTTTGTTTAATATTTAATACACAAATAACTGGAAAAATATAGGCTATACACAACGTTAATATTGTGCCATAGACATTTTATGGTCAAGTTTATGCACACAAAATATGTCCACATTAAGGCATATAAACATTATTGGTGCGCTTAATGTGTCCCAAGTGGTGTCCTGTTCATTTTTACACAAGGAAAAACAATACAAAAAAAATAAAAATCGAATTTGACCACAGAACGCAGTAAAACCGTGCAATGCTGGCCTTTATCTGCAAACTGTCCGAGCCATATTCCAAGTGGCCAAATAAAGTCCTAACATTGACCTGATTAAAATTAAACCAACAAAAATTGAATAAAAATAATCGAGATAAATTTACACGGATTTTACTTTTGTTTCATTTCATTTCTTTTTTTTTTTTTCTGGTCTTTTTGGTGTGCCAGTTGATGACTGTTGCAAGCAAATGCATTATGGCCAAAATGGTAAATACTCCAAAGCACACCCATTAATGACTAATAACAATGTAGGACCAGATCAAAAGCCATGTTCTGACATGTTTTGATTTTCCTCAGATATCTAAAATGAACCAGAGAACCTACACCTGTCGTGATGTTGTTCATTTCAAAGGTGGACTGCTATGTGAACAACGATCATCCAGCAGATCTGTTTCGGCTTTTTGGCAGATTTTTCATTGACGGGAGTTTTTAGAGGCTTGGATGCTGCTGCTTTGCATGTCTGGTTCCACTGTCACGCACCGGGGACTGGGATGTTAATTCTGACTAAGAAGAAAGTTAAGGGGAAAATTAAGGGTCTTATATTCTTTTTACTGTGTCCCGTCGCTTTCCTCTCTCCAGCCCACTTGTTTTCTCGCTTTTGTCGTATAGCGTTTCCACTCATCTGGTTCTCAGAAACTGGAGAGTAAGTCATTTTTGGGGGTTGGCGTTTTGGGCATTAACTCGTCCCCTGTGTTCTCATTCTTTGGTTGCCATCAAAGACGCCCCGTTGGGTGTGGACCAAACTTGCCCAGTGCATATTGAGTCCGGTTTATGCCGCGGTTTCAGGTGAGCTGAAGGACGAGTCCTCTCCGGTACGGACTGGCCTAAGGTTGACTGTCATCGAAGAGGAGGAAACTGGCTAAGGAGTTTTCACATTACCATCTTCCCCACCCTTAAATTCTTTAAAGAGGGTGGTGACAGGCACGACACGTCGGGGAAATTTTCTCAGGTGAAGATATTAATCCCTCAAACGAAAAAAAGCCTATCACAAGCCAGTCATTTCGTGCTCAAACCTGATTGAACATAGTTTCATGTTGGTAAAGGAAATCGCACTGCGGCGGGCATTAAGCATATGGCTGGAGCGTAGTTTGGGGCCTAGTTGCTACTCTTCTAGGAGAATGCCGAGGATGCGGAGAAACTCCTGGCCGCACAACTACATAGTGTGGTTGGGGTTGGATGCTGTGAAGGTAAAATGAACATGCAGAGGTTTATGGAATGGTTTTTGGTGAATAAAGTCTCGAGTTCATTACGATAAATTTTCCATCTAACCTAGATTCAAAAGCTCTTAGATCAAATTTTTGAACTTCTTATAAAGTTTTTTGTTTTAAGCACTTAAGCTTGTGATCTACCCATATGGCAAATGTCCCACATAATGTACATATGCCCCATATTAACTTAAGAACAATTTTCGTCATATTGACAGTATTTATTGGTCCCCTAGTTCACGATCCATATGTACGCTCGACTGGTATGTCTAATACACATTTTGGACTACCTAAAAGTATGTTTGTTATTGGATAAACTTCCATATATGAACATTTAATAAACCAATGGCTTGATATATTTACACTCTATGATACCATATATACATCTCACCTGATTTTTATATATGTTAATTGAGACTTTATATCCACCATATAGTCCATAGGATGTATGGTATGTGACAAATAATAACTCGCAATTTACTGTGTGGTCCATATCTAGAAAAACCCACTCTTTAATGGGCGGGGATATACAGGGGGTTTTGGACAATGACACTGAAACACCTGTCCCCATTTAGGTGTGAGGAGTTCCTCATGGGGGTGGGGCTAAATTGCACCATGCCTGGTGGGCAAGATCTGTGCATGAATTGGGCACATTGCTCCAGTAAGAACAAGAGTGTTGAAGCGTTCAGTTAGCAGGTAAGAGAGCAACAGTTATCTTGCTACAAAATAGTTTCTGTGCATGCCACACAGCCTTATGGTGTGACATACCAGAGATTTCAAAAAGAGGACAGATTGTGTTGTGCACCGTCTTGCTGGCGCATCTGTTGACCGGAAGACGGCAAGTCTTTTGTGATGTTATCAAGAGCCACGGTATCCAGGGTAATGTCGGCATACCAACCAAGAAGGAACGAACCTCCAACCAGCATCACGTAGTGACCCTGTGGCCACTGTCCTGCAAGAAATGAATGGCTTTAAAGTCCCCTCTGACCCACTGTTGCAGGACTTGGTGTATGTCCATTCCCAAGAAAAAACTAGACAGCTGTATTGGACTGCAAAAAGGAAGGCCCTACAACCATACATAATCAATGATTGTGGTCTAATAAACCCAAGATAGGGTGTTTCAGTTTCATTTGTCCCAACCCCTGGTATGTTCAACATAATGACATTTTTTGTGTGGGATAACCGCGGCTTGACATTGTTAAACAAACACAGGAGGCACTATAAATCACAGAACAAACAGCCCAAACAGTTTCTATTAAAATACCAACCCGCACAACTCCTCAACCTCCTCAAATATACATTAAAAGCTTCCGTAGTAACTAAGTTTGTTCCTTTATCTGTATGGTCCCAGAACCAATGTCCAATTCCAGGAACCTTCCATTTTTGGTATGGTGTGCAGTAAACACTGGCTGTATTATTATCTTTCTCTGACAGGACTTGGAGGGAGAATGCAGGCAAAGGTGTTCATGAATGAAGTTGCAATGGAAAAAATACAGTGTTAGACCTTAAAACTTTGAGCATCAAGCAATCAGTCCCAGAGCATCTTTAAGAGAAGTATGAATACAGAAGGGACTCGTCCCCGTGGTTTTTTCAACACAGGTGACTGCTACACACTAGTACAACTATGACTACGTAACGAGGTATTGATAAAAAAAAAAACTCAGAGTTAAAAGATTTGTGTGGCATGTGTCTTCCAGTCTGATGACGACAGAGACAGAAAATATTTGCCCCCCCTGCACCTGACGGACGGGCCCGCCTGGACAAGTGATGAACTGACCAAGTTCTTCCGTAACACAGTCTTGACTCCGTCCATCACATTCAATTACGAGGTTGGGCCAATAGATCCTTATTTATAAAGTGAAGCCATGTTGTACTGTCTCAGTCTGTTTCTCCGTGTCCCTGATCCATGTCTTGTCTCTTTTAGAAACGCTGAAAGGATTTTCCGGCTCTAAGGTCCATAACCACATCCTTCTGTTTCATTAACAACCACCATCGACCCAAAAATGCACTCTTGATGACTACAGAGCTGCTTGCCCGCGAGTTTTAAAAGGGAAAGTTGAGTTTTAAGTTCACATACAGACCATACGCACTGTAAACAACTTTTCCTCAAATTCAAATCTCAGATATTAGCAGCAGGGATATCCGATTTAATCGAGGTTGCGACATAAATGGTCACATGGATAATAGTAACCTTCTGTAGCCTATACATATTACTGCTAACACACTGGCAAAGATTAAAGAATCAGTACCGTTAAATATATACATATACCATACATATACTGCATTTTTTAAACTGTTGGTAATTTCCCAAGAATGAAAATTTAAACAAAAACCAAAAACAACCATTATTAATTTCACAGACATCTGTGTTAATTGTAAATGGAGGTGATGGTTATAATTATGAGCAAA
>JAMWET010006762.1:0-12500 GCA_024036415.1 Prochilodus magdalenae
TGCTTACTGTAAGCAGGCCGGGTTCCAGATCAAAGTCACCAAGGGCACATTAGCACTGCAAGCATCTGTCAATGCACATATGCAGTAATAAGCCTATTGGATAAGACTGTTCGCAACTCAACTGGGACTAGACTAGGACTGGCTGTTAAGTGACTTGCAACTCAACTTAACTCGCTAAACTAGCATATGGCTACTTCACAATTCAACTGGGACTAACTTTGGACTGACTCCCAACACAACTTGCACCAGCATTTGACTCACAACTCGACTAGGACTGGCCTTTGACTGACCCACAACTCGAGGGAGTAGAGTTTATCTCGCAATGCAACTGAGACTAGCCTTTGACTTGCAACTCAACTACGACTGGCCTTTATTTAACATTTCAACAATTCAATTGGGATTAGGAACTACTTCGCAACATGACTGGGACTAGCTTTTATTTGCCTCGAATATCAACTGGGAATAGTCGTTGACTACCTTGCAACTTGACTGGGACTACCCTTTGGCAGCAATTTAGACTTTGACTGATGCACGACGCAACTGGTGCTAGCCATTGGCTGATGCTTTACTCAATAGACTAGCCTGTGACTGACCTACAGCTCGAGGGAGTGAAGTTCTATCCGCAATGCAATTGAGACTAGCCTTTGACTTGCAACTCGACTGGGACTTGCTTTTGACTGACTCACAACTCAACTGGGACCAGCCTTTGATTTAACTAGACTCAACTAGGACTGGCCTTTATTAAACATTTAAACAACTCAATTGGGATTAGGAACTATTTTACAACTGGACTGGAACTAGCCTTTGATTGCCTCACAAATCAACTGGGAACAGTCTTTGACTAACTCAACTCAACTGGAACCAGCCTTTGATTCAACTGGACTTAACCAGATCTGGCATTTGAATAACATGCAACTCAATTGGGATTAGCCTTTGACTACTTCACAGTTTGACTTGGACTAGCCTTTGAGTGCCTCACAACTCAACTGAACATGGTCTTTGACTACTTCGCAATCCGACTGGGACTACCCTTTGACTCACAACTGCTACACAACTCACCAAGATTAGCCTTTGAATGACACACATCTCAACTGGTGCTAGCCATTGGCAGATGCATAACTCAATAGGACTAGCCTTTGACTGACCCACAACTCAAGGGGGTAGGGTTTTACCCGTAATGCTGGGACTAGCTTGTGACTCACAACTAAACTGGGACTAGCTTTTGACTAACTCACAACTCAACTGAAACCAGCCTTTGACCTTTTGACTTGCAACTCGACTTGGACTACCCTTTATCTCACCACTGACACTGAGACTACCCTTTCACCTGCAATCCAACTGGGTGTAGCCCTTAAGTGACTTACAGTTGGACCAGGACTAGCCATTGACTGATGCATATTTCGCTACTTGACTCAGACTCAGTTTTAGACCCCAGTTGAACTTAGACCCCATGCAACTCAACTGAGACTAGCCTTTCTACTAGTACCAAAATTTACTCTCTCTCTCTCTCTCTCTCTCTCTCTCTCTTTCTCAATGTCTCAGTGTCATTCTGTCATTTCCATTCCCTTTCCCTCTATTAGTCTCCCTTTCTCTCTCTCTTTCTGTATGATTTTGAGTGTGGAGATGGACAGCAGGGTAGTCAGTGTGTAGCTATGATGATCAATCACACACACACACACACACACACACACACACACACACTTGGAGTTATGAGTGTAGCGCTCGTCTGCTTCAGAGAATTAGAGCCGTAAATCAAAGAAGCTGTCAAAACGGGGGGAGTGGGGGTAAAGTGAGAGAGATAAAGTGAGAGAGATAACGCAAAAGAGAGAGAGAGGGCGAGAGAGAGAGAGACAGAGAGTGCCTCCTCGCTCTTTGGGATGTAATTTCTCAGAATGTCAGATGAGGAGACGGAGCAGATAAGGCGTCTTGTGTGTGTTTGCGAGTGAGTGTGTGTATGACTGCACGTGCAGCCGAAATTTCATTACACACACCCACACACACACACACACACACACACACACACACACACACGATAGAACGTCCTCTGTGTGTAACCTGATTATTGTCACTCAGAGATAAGACGAGTAATAGACCACCAATACACAACAGGGGGGGCATCGAGGACTGTGTGTGTACAGAAGATCTGCTCAGGGACGCATTACATCATCAGTAAAGTTGTGTGTGCTGGGTGCTTATGTGCGCGTGTGTGTTTGTGGAGGTCTATAAGTTTAAACTTCCATCATTAATAGTATAACTATAATAATAAATTACAGTCATATATATATATATATATACACATATAAGTTTAGACGTCCCTGGCCGAATGACACTTTGATGTTTTCTAAATGTAAATAAGTGAAGGACCCCTCTAGAGAGAACCACGGCTGGACACACTTATTTGACTACAGGAATATTAATTTCTTGGGTAGGTATTCATCGTTTTGGGATCTGAAATATTTAGGATCATGTGCTAGAGGCTAATCAAAGGCTAACCGTTGTAACATTGAGACTTCTGAGAAACTCACGCGGTTCGAGGTTATAGTTGTCACGTCTACTGCCAATTCCCCTCCACACCACCAGAGGTCCCCATCACCAGAGTTGTAATTGGTGGTCATATTTTGTGTGTCTGCCTTTTTGTATGGTATATGAACCACATGCTCTGCTGTACTCTTGGTGCTACCTTGAATTCTAAGTTTTGAATTCCCAGTGGTAGGTGAAAATATCCCTGAGCCCCAAGGACTCTTCTCAGACTCTGTGAGGTCACCAGGACAGATGGCCTTTAAAGGGGGGGCTATGTGGTGTCCTGCCACTGCCCGTGCTGCCGCAAAAACACTGGGCAGTGGTTGTCCCTTTGCGACCTGTTGGACAAAAGAGCATTTGACCACACACACAATATTTTCTGTATCCTACTCTACGCCAGCCCCAGACTGAGGCAGAAAGTTGAAGCTCACTTACCGATGGAGAGTATGTGCCCCTGAGGGAGTTTGGCCAAGTAGTTCATTTATGCTGACCCAGATGATGGACCCCATGTCCATCGTCAAAGGGGAGGTAGGCCTAAGGACTCAACCAGGACGGCTGCCCTATCAGCTATCCAAGATCCTAGATCTGTGATTGGATTCCAGGCCTAAGATTCTCATCTGTCAGCTGTTTAACTAGCGCAGCGTCCAAACAGTGATAGTACACTTCCCGTTCTATCAGCGATCCAAGATTTCGCTGGAATTTTTGGCCTGGAAGCCGCCCACATGTAGCCGGCCCTGAAACCCGTGGTCTTATTGGTCTGTACAAGTTGAACCACGCTGTAGCGGCTAATCTGGCACAATGTTATAAATTAGGAAGAGCTGGCAGGAGCGAGTCTGAAGAGGAGTACTGTGATTAATCCACACGCCTGCTTCATGTCCAATCAACCACCCGGCCGAGAGCACGACTCAAATATTTACATTCACACTGAAATTAGCTCCAACCGCTGTATTACTCTTCGTTAAAAATCACAAATTGGTGCAGCAACTCGCACCAAAGCAAACAGAGGAGCACATGAGCAAACACGCTTCATGTCACGCTCCACGGTGGGCGGTTTGGAGCTGTTCACGGGGCTAGCGTTCACCCCCTCCGTCAGCTCCATGGTTTTCACATTTCTGCTTCTTTTTATGAGCACTTTCTTGATTTTCTCTTCTCCCGTTGCTCCTCTCATGTCTGGACTGGTTTGTATTTATTGGTAGGACTGTGTATTTTCACTGGAGATTGGAGAACCTTGTACCTTCAGAACAGTCATAAAGAACACAAGGCCTTCAGACGGAGTGTGAAAGCCGGTTGCTTTGTCTTGGACTTCCATTCCCGGAAAGCTGGAGGAAATTTAGTGTGACTGTTTTGGTGTTTTGATCAATTACAAAGTATTTACATGAGACTCAGATGTGGCCAGATGTTGTTATCTGCAGGAAACCCTAAAGACATAAACTGACGTGCCAAGTCATGTGATATACCAAGCCAGGGTTAGCTTGGGAACGCCCTCACCTCTATAAGTTATAAGGTGTTACTTTGTGAGTGAGGTTGAACACTGGCCAGTGTGCTTATATCAAGGAGATAGCGGTTGGTAGTGGTTGGTGTAGCCCAGCGGATAACACCACCACCACCGCATGTGGGACACTGGGGTTCGAATCCCAGTCTGGGTGACTATGCTGTGCTACACCTATAAGAGTCCTTGGGCTAGACTCCTAATACTACACTGGCCTACCTGTAATATGATTAACCATGACTGAACAAGGCATGATTGGGAAATGCCTCGACTGGGCTCATGTTGGGCAAACATGCCTCTCCAGAATGCTCCTCAGAACCAGTTCTGGACAATTTGGACCCGATGGCACAGTGCATTACCCTGCTGGAGTACCCCATCATTGTGGGCGTACATGATGTCCATGAAGGGCTGAAAATGGTCACCAAGCACTGACGCTGTAAGCACCGGTCAGTGAGATGTCTAGGCAAACTAGTGAATCCAACCCATGCCTTGAGAACACACCCCACACCAGTATGGACCCACCGCCAGCTGTCACAGTGCCTTCACTGGCTTTGGGCAATGGTGAATAGACCTATCTACTTAGATTGATGTCAGGAGTAATAGATGAAGATCGTACCAGAGTCACCACCCACTCCCAACTATCTTTGGAAATTTGGTCCTCCCAGTGTTCAATTCATGACTATGGCCTTGCACGTTAGGTAGGGCCGGATCTGCTGTGATGTGTGTATGAAGTCTGCTATGAAGCTATTTAGCTAGTAGCTAAGCTATGCAGTCGAGTCAACATGTGGGCTTTTGATTGGTGCCCGTGTCTACGGACTGGGCGTATCATTGGGAGGCCATCAGTTTTATACTCAGTGATGCCACAGCCATCCACGGACAGGAGTTCAAACAAGCCTCGCCCTCTCCAAGTGACCCCCATCTCTATGGTTCGCTATGCTATCCATTGTGAGCTGATGTAACGAATTCGGTGGTAGTCTTCACCCTCCTAGTGCTGGGGTGGTATTGTAGCCCATACGTTCACAGAGGCACCTGGGGGGCAGTTGAGGGGACACGAACCTTGAGTCCATGACCACAAATCCACCAACTCCCACAGCTTAATTTCGTGTAGCTAACTTGCACTTAGCAACCAACAGCAATGTGTCTTATCTGTTAAACCTGCTCATTGATGAATATCGGGCGAGTAGTATGCAAAACCGTCACTCATCAAGAGAACTACAGAAATGCAGCCTAAACTCTAACACCAGAACAAAGCCAAACTTTAATTCTACACAGAAGCGCCGCCGGGTTCTCTGGGCCCAGCTCATCTCAGACGAACCTTGAGCAACGGATTGATGACACAGTGAACTATAAAGACAAAAGAGACCATCCAGACTGGGCCAAAAGGTGCAAAAGCCCACATCTGTCATGGTGTGGGGGAGCATCACCGCACACAGTCCGGGTGGAGGTACCATCAGCCATTTGCAAAGCAATGCACAACTATACCGATATTCATTTTTTCTTTTTCTCCCGTTTCATCGCCGACTAACTCATCCCACAGCTTTTGGGATATCGACTCCATTCCAACTCCAGATTGTCCGGTATGATACACTGATGTGGGCTTGTATACAGCTTTTGGATCTGATGCACGGATTCCGAGTAAGAAGTAATTTTTTCTGGAATGTTTTTCCCATAGAGAATGAATAGGATTGAAAAACACATGTCTATCTAACCCACTTCCGCTCAACCTAGCGCCACCAAATCGGATACACTGGCTCAGGGTGCAGCCTTGAACAGGCATTCAGTGGTTGTTTGACCTGCACTCGTTCGCTTCTCCTTTTTTTTGCACATCCCTCGTTCCTCCAATAGAGTCCCAGTCATTTTTGGACCCCTCTAAAGCCGGCTGTTTCGTTCAGCCTAGAGGCGCGAAACTTCACATACACACTAAGGGCAGGTCCCCAAGCACTAATCCACAGCCATACTGACCCGCACTCGTCTATCTGTTGTTTATTCATCCCTCGTTCCTCCCTTAAAGTCCCAGTCAATTTCGGCCCAAACTAAGCAGTAATGATTTTGTTCGCCCGAGAGCCACCAAACCTCACATACTCACTAACGGCAGGCCCCCAGACGCTAATCCACAGCTATACCGACCCACACTTGTTTACTCATCCCTCGTTCCTCACTGAGCAAGCTGTGCAAGCTGTGAGAGCTCACTTAGCAGCATATATACCTCAGAGCAAAACAGTCAACTTACAATAAACATAACTGGGATACATGTCCCTGCACAAACCTCCATCCTTCGCCCTTCTTTCTCTCCCATTCTCTCTTCTTTCCTTCACCCCATTCCTCTCTCTCTCCCCCTTCCATTCCCTCCCTCAGCCCTTCCACATTAGCAGCAGTAAGAGTCAGTGGAATATTTCCCAGCATGCCACAGTGCTGAAAGAATAAAACCGCTAATTAAAAGACATGAGTGTGAATATTTTCTCAGGCTCAACATCCTCTCTGTGAACGACCCACTTCAGAGTTTGAGGGTCTGAGAAAGGCCAGATGCCCTACGAGAAGCATTACACCTTCCCCCCTTTCTCCGAATGATGGATGAGGGGGAATGAAAGGTTTCCTCTGCAGGACAGAGCAGCCGTCAGTGAGCCGACATCTGCTTTCCATCTCCGTCGCACAGCCAGCACACAGCCTGCCTGATCCGACATCAGCCTGCAGCCTTCCCTTCCAGCAGAAGCAGAACACTAGAGCCGTACAACTGATCTCAGATCAGCCTACAGCAGAACACTAGAGCCGTACAACAGGTCTCAGATCAGCCTACAGCCTTCACTTCCCCTAGAACACTAGAGAAGTACAACTGATCTCAGATCAGCCTACAGCCTTCACTTCCCCTGGAACACTAGAGCAGTACAACTGATCTCAGATCAGCCTACAGCAGAACACTAGAGCAGTACAACTGATCTCAGATCAGCCTACAGCAAAACAATAGAGCAGTACAACAGGTCTCAGATCAGCCTACAGCCTTCACTTCCCCTAGAACACTAGAGCAGTACAACTGATCTCAGATCAGCCTACAGCAGAACACTAGAGACGTACAACTGGTCTCAGATCAGCCTACAGCAGAACACTAGAGACGTACAACTGGTCTCAGATCAGCCTACAGCAGAACACTAGAGAAGTACAACTGGTCTCAGATCAGCCTACAGCAGAACCCTAGAGCAGTACAACTGGTCTTAGATCAGCCTACAGCAGAACCCTAGAGCAGTACAACTGGTCTCAGATCAGCCTACAGCAGAACACTAGAGACGTACAACTGGTCTCAGATCAGCCTACAGCAGAACACTAGAGACGTACAACTGGTCTCAGATCAGCCTACAGCAGAACACTAGAGAAGTACAACTGGTCTCAGATCAGCCTACAGCAGAACACTAGAGAAGTACAACTGGTCTCAGATCAGCTTACAGCAGAACCCTAGAGCAGTACAACTGGTCTCAGATCAGCCCACAGCTTTCTAGCAGAACCAGAACTCTGGAACTGTAAAACTGGTCTTAAATCAGCCTATAGTCCTGACTGTCGGCAGAGCCAGAACCCAAGAGACAAAATCGGATCTCAGATCAGCCTAGTGTCTTGACATCCTGCAGAACCAGAACATTACAGCCATAGATCTGATCAGGCTACAGTTCTAACACGTTCCTCTGTGTGTTCCTCTGCTGCTGCTGCTTAGAACTGGTTCCGTGTTATAATTGGGATTCTCATGCACAGTGCTTCAGCGGGACTTTGTCAATGAACGGTCGCTAACGTTAGTGAAGGTGTGGCTAATGTAATTGCTAACTGAGTTCGCTGAACAGTAGAAAGGTGGGATAATGCTAACTTTGAAATATTTGAAAAATATCTCAGGGAAAGTTGTACCGAGGGCTCGGTTCCCATCTGTGTTGGGTTGGCAGTTTATAGGGTTCTATATAGCACCAAAGAGGTTCTTCTGCCGAGACAATGTCAAGCTGGCAACCAGCGAGACTCACTGGACAAAACATGTGTCCCCTGTGACTGAGCCGTACCCAACATCGTGTACCACCTCCACCAGCACCAGTAACAGCTGGGACTGGATTGGGTTTATACTGGACAGGGTTCTGGATGTAGCCACATCAGTGTTCAGACACTCTTACACCAAGTCAGTTGGTCCAGATTGGGTGGATGCCTTCCCTGGCACAATTCAGAGGAGAATTCCCTGTAGGCTGGGATTGTATCCACTGCTGGTAGACCCGTATGACCGTACGCTTCCACACACCTGCAGATTCAGCTACTTCCTTCACTCTATGGTCTTTGGCCACGCCCACATGCAGTCCCTCCTTTTAGCCAATCAGTAACATCTGCTCTGGAGACATTTTCCACACATGGAACGAGACATTCCCTGCACCGTACCACCTCCTCCCAATCTATGGATCCCGTCACTCACACCCCACAGCCCCATCATCCTCGTACAGCAGCGCCATCTGCAGGAGCCTGAAGGAACTACCACCTTAACACCCATGGTGACTAATGTCTGAGGAACTGTCTCACCATGCGCGACTGTTATTAGTACAGAACCAGGGTTGTTTAATATCCGTTGTTCCGGGTGCTGAAAAAATGAAGCGCTTAATAAACGAGAGTGTGGTCTGTGATCTCCTGATGCTCAGCGTGGAGGATAAATGGGTGAGATAAGGCCTGGAGACAGACTGCACTGCTTCAGTTTCATCCTTTTCTTCTTTTATCCGTCTGGGGGAAAGAATCAGGTCTGAGAGGGGGAGAAGAGTGAAAGAAGAAAGACAGAAGAGGGAGCGAGCGCTCTGAGCAGGTCTAAATGTGGAGTAAAAAGCCCTCGGTGACGCGAAGGCCGAGTGCACGAGTCCCTCGCGTCACCCCCGGAAAAAGTACTCCAACTGATACTCGTAAAAAGGTTTTAAACAAACGAGTGGAAACGGCAGCCACGCGAGCCGCGCTGTCACCAGTGATTTATTACCCTCAGCAGATTAATGCAGGAGAGGGAGAGAGGGAGGAGGGAGAGAGAGGAAAAGAACAAGGTCCAGAGAGAAAGAAGAGAGAGAGAGAGCGGGGGGGACAGCAAGGGCCAGAGAGTAAGAAGAGGGCCAGAGAGAGAAAAGAGAGAGAGAGAGAGAGAGAGAGAGAGAGAGAGAGAGAGAGAGAGACACAGAGAGAGAGAGAGAGAGGGTGGGGGGGGGGGACAACAAGGGGCAGAGAGAGATAGAGAGAGAAGAAGGAGAGAGAGAGAGAGAGAGAGAGAGAGAGAGAGAGAGAGAGAGGGGAAAACAACAAGGGCCAGAGAGGGAGAAGAAAGATTGAGAGGGAGAGGGAGACAGAAAGCGAGAGATGAAAGAGAGTGAGAGAGAGAGAGGAAAACAAGGGGGCAGAAAGAGAGAGAAAGAAAGGAGGGGAGCAAAGACTTATTAACAAATGAGGGATAAGAAGAGAGAAAAAGAGGAGGGGGACAGAGAGAGAAAGAAAAGAGAGAAAGGGGACCGGAAGTAAGTTTGCAGAGAGAAAGGAGGGAAAGGGACAGAAAGAGAGACGGGGCAGAGAGAAAGAAAAAGAGGGGAACAAAGTGAGGAAGAGAAGGAAAGAGGAGTGGAGAATCAGAGAGAGAGAGAAAGAGGAAGAGAGTGGAGAGAAAGAGATACTAGGAGAGCACAGAGAGAAAGAAGGGAGAGAGAAAAGAAGAACAGAGGGAGAATACGAGAAGGGGACAAAGACAAAGAGGGGGAGCAGAGAGAGGGAGAAGAAAGGAAAGAGATAAGGAGGACAGAGAGGGAACAGAGAAAGGGAGAAGGAAAAGAGAGAGTGAACTGAAAGGGAAAAGACGTGGACAGAAAGACAGACAGCAGGGACAATGAGGCAGAGAGCAGTAAAGAGGGAGAGGGGAAGAAAGGAAGGAGGGGAGAGGAGAGAGAGAGAGAAATCTCTCCTCCTCCTTTCTGAATGAACAGCTACTGTTCACTGAACATGATGAGAACAGTGTGACGGAGGAGCAGCGCTGCTAGAGGAGTATCTGCTCCCTCCCTATCTGTCCGGGAGGAGCAGACCAGGCTGTGTCTGAGGGGTCCCGGTGGGGTGCGGGGCTGGAGTGGGCGCAGGATTCCTCACAGCAGGTTGATGTGTGGATGTATGGAATAGTTTGGAGCAGCTGGGAGAGGGAGGAGTGGGAGGAGTGGGAGGAGTTATAACACAGGAATACCCGGATCACTGCTGTCCTCCCTCTCGCTCCTGCAGAGAGAGGAATTCCACCTCCCTCGCTGTGAGGAGGAGTCTGAAGGGGAATCTGGAGGAGGAGGAGGAGGAGGAGGAGGACCTAGTGCTGTTAGTGTTGTGTTTGGAGGAGTCGCTGCTGATCCTGTCAGTCAGAGTGAGCTGGTTAAAAGGCATGTGTGGGGCCTTGTGGTGTGTGGATGTGTGGGGGGCGGAGTTAGAGTTAACCTGGGCGGTGAACACTGACCGCACACACACAGTCTATATTCTCCAGCTGACTCTCCAGCTCTCTCTCCCTCTCTCTTTACTCTTTCTCCTCCTCTCCGTCTCTTTGACTCTCTCTTTGACTGTCTCTCTCCTCCCATTCCTTTTCTTTCTCTTCTTTCTCATCTCTCCCCCACTCTTTTTTCTTTCTCCTCTGACTCTATTTCTCTGTCTCCTTATCTCTCTCTCTTCCCACTCTTATCTTTCTCTCTATCTCTCCCCTGCACTTCTTTTTCTTTCTCCTGTTTCACTTTCTTTTCTCTTTTCTCTCTCTCCCCCTCTTATCTTTTTCTCCTATTTCTCTACCCTGCACTTTTTTCCTCTCTGACTCTATTTCTCTCATCTCTCATCTAACTATATTTCTGTCTCTCTCTCCCACTCTTCTTTCTTTCTCTCTATCCCCTCTCTTTCCCACTCTTCTATCTCTCTGCCCCGTATTCTCTCTCCCCTCTCTCTCACTCTTCTATCTATCTCTCTCTCAGTGGGTGGGGGTACTGGGTGGGTGTTCAGTGAGTGGATTAAAGTGAGTCAGTATTTGAACACTGGTGATGATAACCCAGGTAATAACCTCACCTGGGTGTGCGTTCATACCTGACCAGGTCATGTGACCCTGCTGCATTAATCACTCCTGCAGGAGAGCTTCACCGGGACGCTGGAGCGTCTGAGCGTGTTTGATTGACAGGCCTTTGTCTTACGGAGACGGGAAAACTCCCCCGGAGCAGCAGGCCCTGAAATTCCACACGCCGGATTACGGAGCGTTTAGTCCGGCTCATCCTGACGAATCACTTCATCACGAGCGCCAAACAAAGAGCTGTCAGGGAGCCGCCGAGGCCGGAACAGAGGAGGAGAGGATCCACTCCGACGTTCTCTATTAGCTCATTCCCAGAGACAACATCCCGCACCTCCTCCCACGCCGGGATACAGAGAACCCCCACAATCTCTCTCTTTCTCTCTCTCTCTCTTTATTCTCCCTCTCTTCATATTCCCTCTCTGTCTCCCTCTCTCTCTCTCTTTCTGTCTTTCTCCCTCTCCCTCTCCCTCTGTCCCTCTCTCTCTCTCTCTCTGATCTCAGCTGTTTAAACAGGGCTGTGTTGTTTACTGGGGAGTGGAGGAGAATATTTACTCTGGGCTGCTGGAGCAGAAGGATATGAATGGGCATCATTTCAGCCTGTCAAATTAGCCTACATATACACACACACACACACACACACACACACACACTCACATATACACAGACACACACACACAGACACACTCATACACACACAGACACACAGACACACACACACTCATACACACACACACACACACAGACACACACACACACACTCATACACACACAGACACACATACTCACACACAGACTCTCTCTCACACACACACACACACACACACACACACACACACACACACACACACACACACACGCACTCACACACACACAGACACACACACACACACACACGCAGACACACTCATACACACACAGACACACACACACACACACACACACTCATACACACACAGACACACATACTCACACACAGACTCTCTCACACACACACACACACACACACACACTCACACACACTCACACACACACAGACACACACAGACACACACACATACATACTCACACACACTCACACACACACTCATACACTCATACACACACACACATACACATTGTTGATGCTAATTATTTTCTATCTGCATTAGCTGTGTAGCTCCTATGCTAAACTAAGTAAACAAACTTCAGATGCCAAACATGTGTCGTTCCATCCTTAACTAGCGTAGCCCAGTATGGTACAGCACCATCAGCACCACAGAACAGCTCTGATTCTATCCGTCACTTCAACACCAGACATTCGAGTTTGTGATCTCAGTAGCGCCTCTTCAGGTTATTCTAGGAATCTGTTTGCTGTAACTGAGCCTGTGCTGTGATTAGCTTAGCTAAGGCTTAGGCTACCGCTTAAACACTACAGAACTTGTTTGAATAACGCTTTCTGGCACTACA
>JAMWET010006762.1:22500-63631 GCA_024036415.1 Prochilodus magdalenae
TCTATCTATCTATCTACCTATCTGCATGACTATCTATCTATCTACCTACCTATCTGCATGACTATCTATCTATCTACCTACCTATCTATCTACCTACCTACCTATCTATCTACCTACCTATCTGCATGACTATCTATCTATCTACCTACCTATCTGCCCAACAATCAATCTACCTACCTACCTACCTATCTGCCTGACTATCTATCTACCTACCTACCTACCTATCTATCTATCTACCTACCTGCATGACTATCTACCTACCTATCTACCTACATATCTGCATGACTATCTACCTACCTACCTATCTGCATGACTATCTATCTATCTACCTACCTATCTATCTACCTACATATCTGCATGACTATCTACCTACCTACCTATCTGCATGACTATCTATCTACCTACCGACCTATCTGTATGACTATCTATCCACCTATCTATCTACCTACCTACCTATCTGCCTGACTATCTATCTACCTACCTATCTATCTACCTACCTATCTGCATGACTATCTATCTACCTACCTATCTATCTACCTACCTACCTATCTATCTACCTACCTATCTGCATGACTATCTATCTATCTACCTACCTATCTGCCCAACAATCAATCTACCTACCTATCTATCTGCCTGACTATCTATTTATCTGCATGACTATCTATCTATCTACCTACCTACCTATCTGCCTGACTATCTATCTATCCATCTGCCTGACTATCTATCTACCTACCTATCTATCTACCTACCTATCTGCATGACTATCTATCTACCTACCTATCTATCTACCTACCTACCTATCTATCTACCTACCTATCTGCATGACTATCTATCTATCTACCTACCTATCTGCCCAACAATCAATCTACCTACCTATCTATCTGCCTGACTATCTATTTATCTGCATGACTATCTATCTATCTACCTACCTACCTACCTATCTGCCTGACTATCTATCTATCCATCTGCCTGACTATCTATCTATCCATCTGCCTGACTATCTATCTATCCATCTGCCTGACTATCTATCTATCCATCTGCCTGACTATCTATCTATCCATCTGCCTGACTATCTATCTATCCATCTGCCTGACTGACTATCTATCTATCTATCTATCTATCTACCTACCTACCTACCTATCTATCTACCTACCTATCTGCATGACTATCTATCTATCTACCTACCTATCTGCATGACTATCTATCTACCTACCTATCTATCTACCTACCTATCTATCTACCTACCTATCTGCATGACTATCTATCTATCTACCTACCTATCTGCCCAACAATCAATCTACCTACCTATCTATCTGCCTGACTATCTATTTATCTGCATGACTATCTATCTATCTACCTACCTACCTACCTATCTGCCTGACTATCTATCTATCCATCTGCCTGACTATCTATCTATCTATCCATCTGCCTGACTATCTATCTATCCATCTGCCTGACTATCTATCTATCCATCTGCCTGACTATCTATCTATCCATCTGCCTGACTATCTATCTATCCATCTGCCTGACTATCTATCTATCCATCTGCCTGACTATCTATCTATCCATCTGCCTGACTATCTATCTATCCATCTGCCTGACTGACTATCTATCTATCTATCTATCTATCTACCTACCTACCTACCTATCTATCTACCTACCTATCTGCATGACTATCTATCTATCTACCTACCTATCTGCATGACTATCTATCTACCTACCTATCTATCTACCTACCTATCTATCTACCTACCTATCTGCATGACTATCTATCTATCTACCTACCTATCTGCCCAACAATCATACCTACCCTACCTATCCTATCTGCCTGTTTTCTACATCTATCTATTTATCTGCATGACTATCTATCTATCTACCTACCTACCTACCTATCTGCCTGACTATCTATCTATCCATCTGCCTGACTATCTATCTATCCATCTGCCTGACTATCTATCTATCCATCTGCCTGACTATCTATCTATCCATCTGCCTGACTATCTATCTATCCATCTGCCTGACTGACTATCTATCTATCTATCTATCCATCCATCTGCCTGACTATCTATCTACCTACCTGCCTGACTATCTGCCTGACTATCTATCTATCCATCTGCCTGACTATCTATCTATCCATCTGCCTGACTATCTATCTATCCATCTGCCTGACTATCTATCTATCCATCTGCCTGACTATCTATCTATCCATCTGCCTGACTGACTATCTATCCATCTGCCTGACTGACTATCTATCTATCTATCTATCTATCTATCTATCTACCTACCTATCTATCTATCTACCTACCTATCTGCATGACTATCTATCTATCTACCTACCTATCTGCATGACTATCTATCTACCTACCTATCTATCTACCTACCTATCTATCTACCTACCTATCTGCATGACTATCTATCTATCTACCTACCCCCCTATCTGCCCAACAATTCAATCTACCTAAACTATCTATCTGCCTGACTATCTATCCATCTGCCTGAACTGATCTATCTATCCATCTGCCTGACTATCTATCCTATCTTACTGCTCTGCTGACTATCTATCTATCTATCCATCTGCCTGACTGACTATCTATCTATCTATCTATCTATCTATCTATCTATCTATCTATCTACCTACCTATCTGCATGACTATCTATCTATCTACCTACCTATCTGCATGACTATCTATCTACCTACCTATCTATCTACCTACCTATCTATCTACCTACCTATCTGCATGACTATCTATCTATCTACCTACCTATCTGCCCAACAATCAATCTACCTACCTATCTATCTGCCTGACTATCTATCCATCTGCCTGACTATCTATCTATCCATCTGCCTGACTATCTATCTATCCATCTGCCTGACTATCTATCTATCCATCTGCCTGACTGACTATCTATCTATCTATCTATCTATCTATCTATCTATCTATCTATCCATCCATCTGCCTGACTATCTATCTACCTACCTGCCTGACTATCTATCTACCTACCTATCTGCCTGACTATCTATTTACCTACCTACCTACCTACCTACCTATCTGCCCGACAATCTATCTATCTATCTGCATGTCTATCCATCTACCTACCTGCCTGACTATCTATCTACCTACCTGCCTGACTATCTATCTACCTACCTGACTATCTATCTACCTACCTATCTGCCTGACTATCTATCTACCTACCTACCTAACTACCTATCTGCCCGACAATCAATCAATCAATCTATCTATCTATCCATCCATCTGCCTGACTATCTATCTACCTACCTGCCTGACTATCTATCTACCTACCTATCTGCCCGACAATCTATCTATCTATCTATCTATCTATCTGCATGTCTATCTATCTATCTGCCTGACTATCTATCTACCTACCTGCCTGACTATCTATCTACCTACCTACCTATCTGCCCGACAATCAATCTATCTATCTATCTATCTACCTACCTATCTATCTACCTACCTATCTATCTACCTACCTATCTGCATGACTATCTACCTACCTGACTATCTATCTACCTACCTATCTGCCCGACAATCTATCTACCTACCTATCTGCCTGACTATCTATCTACCTACCTATCTGCCTGACTATCTATCTACCTACCTACCTACCTACCTACCTATCTGCCCGACAATCAATCAATCTATCTATCTATCTATCTATCTATCTATCTATCTATCTATCTATCTATCTATCTATCTATCTATCTATCTATCTATCCATCCATCTGCCTGACTATCTATCTACCTACCTACCTACCTATCTGCCTGACTATCTATCTACCTACCTACCTACCTACCTATCTGCCCGACAATCAATCTATCAATCTATCTATCTAGCTAACTATCTAGCTACCTATCTATCTGCATGTCTATCTATCTATCTACCTACCTACCTACCTACCTATCTGCCTACCTATCTGGTGAGAAATAGATGGCCCGGTCAAGTAATACATGCACCATACAACAGTTATGCAAGAGGGGTACTTATACTTATTCACAGAACAGTACCATTTCAAACAACCAAAATTATTAAGGACCCAGCTGGAAGATTAATCACTGCACATGGAAATATAATGTCACTCGCCTTGAACTTATCCGTGTATGGTCCAAATGGGGACAATGCTAGAATCCCAGAACCTTGCAAGGGTCTTTTATTATCTATCAGAGACTTCAGCTGAACCCCGCAGGGGATCGTTCCACAGGGCAAGACACTTCCAAAACGCAAACTAAAAAAATACAGAAACAATATACTGAAGATTTGAATCTGGCTGAAGTGCGGAGAGAGGGGAATTCTGATAAAAGAGAATATTCCTGGGTTTATATAGCTAGCATAGATAGATCGACCATGTCCTGGAAAGACATAAAAACAAACATTCTGTGTGTTTAATTCCCCCTCAAGCCAGGATTACTAGGTGATAACGGACCGAGTCAGAGGAAGACGGAACAAAGAAGGAGACAGATTATTTGAAGTCAGGACAGGAAGAGCTGCTAGACAAACCTAATCCTCATAAGCAGGACAGTCTGCAACTAGAGCATAAACGACAGGACCTCATGTTTAGGGTCTACATGGATGATGACATCACTCTATTCCTGCTGGAACTCCATGGGAAAACCGGACCGATCTGTGCTTCACATTCTTTCATAGCAAACGTTGCATGCTCGGGCAAGCTTTACAGGAGACGGGCCAAAATTCCCGCTAACCTACTCTCTACATGAGGTCCAGTTTAAAACCCTTCACCACTAAACTGGACCGTGTTGGCGGCGCAGCTAATCCACGGCTGGAAACGTTGGGAATTTCCTCCCGCGCTTACGTTAATTTGACTACACTACATCAACACCACAGCTTGCAGGGACACGGATAGGCCATCCCGAGTCATGTGATATCAGCATGTAAAGTGGTGTTACCTCAGGGGCCGGCTCCGGAACGCCCACACCTGTGGAAGTTGGGAGCAGTCACCTCGTGTGTGAGGCTGAACCCTGGCCGGCATGCTAATGGCGAGGAGGCATGATGGTGGAATGCCTCAAATGAGCTCATGCCGGGTGAAACTGCAGGCCACACCATTCGTCTGAACTCTCCCTGGAAATGCTCCATCTACCAACTCTGGACAACCTGGGCCTGATGGCACTGTGCATTATCCTGCTGGTATATCCTATTGGGAATGCGGGTACATGACGGGCTGCAATGGTCACCAAACAGTCAAACATGGGCAGAGCAGTGGACCCAACCCATGCCAAGAGAACCCACCCCAGGCCAGTACCACCACCAGCCTGCACAGTGCCTTGTTACCAACTGGGGTCCATGGGTTAATGGGGTCTGCACCACCCACAATCTCCACCACTAGCCCCAAACTACCGGTACCGTGACTCATCGGACCACACCGCATGTTGCCAGGCCTGACCGTGAATACGAGCCATCACTGAAGTAGGTTCCACGTGGTTGTTAGCAATTACTGTCTGGCTAGCAGATTAGCCACACCCACTGTAAAAGTGCATGTTATAGGAATGTCGTTAGGAATGAAACACAGCGGCAACAGTTGTAAATATGTCAACGTCTTTAATGAGCTTCAAATGTCTGTTTACTCTAGAATGGCCAAAAAATGGGCATGTGCATCAGTGTTAGCTTAGTGCTAACATGTTAGAAGTCGTCCCATTGAGATGCTAGCACAAGTTAGCATTAATGTATAGGTGTTTAGATATTCATGACCCCAAACTAAAAGCCTAACAGTCATGGTTATCCAGCAATATATTATAAATTTAATATATATTACTAACAGCATGTATGCACGAGCAAACAAATCAACACGTGATTATATATACAGGCTAACAGCCATTCTGCATTCACTGGCCTTACTGCCACATACAGCTCTGCAGCAGGAAGACGGCACAATGCACTAAACACGATCGATTGCCAGAGAAGCTTCAGTCGAGCGGAGAAGAGACATGAACGAATTACACCTTCTGTTCATCTGTTCTGCTGTGAGGCAGGGACAAAACAAAGAATGAGGGAACGAGAGACCGGGAGACGGATGAAGAGACGGGCCCATATCGCCCAGCTTTCACTTCTGATGGTCGTTTATGCATAAATGAGCTCTGATCTGACTGAGTGTCCTGCACCGTGCCTCATTCAGAAAGCAAACTTGTCTCAGGGTAAATGGGCGGAGCTTAACTGCTATAGGCTGGACCCGGCAAGGACGGGTCTTATCCCTGTATCTGACTGACCCAACAGCGAGCAGTGGTGTCTTCCATGAGTCCTCCTGTTAGTGCAGCACCATCGGCAGACGGCTGCACCACACAGGACTACATGCACACAGAGCGTTACCACGACTGTCCTTAACACCACGTCACCGTCACCAAAGACTGCAGTGGTGTCGTACCAGACTGTCATGGAGAGACTCAGAATGGCAGCGGGTCATCTTCAGTGACGAGTCCCGCTTTAGTCTTGGTGGAGACACCCAACGAACCCGTGTGTGGAGGCACCGTGGTCAGCACCAAGATGAACGGTGTGTTGTCACACGTCCAGAAGGCCTGGTGTCCCTCCACCTCCACCCCTACCGCACCATCAACAGGAACTGGGTGAGGATGTTCAAGCTGCATGGGATGGATTATCACAGGACACCATCAGGAACCTCTACAGCTCCATACCGAGACGTCTGGCGTGTTGGGTTAGCGAACACGGCGGCCCGACGCCATACTGAGAGACAGACTTCTGTATGTGTAGCTCAATAAATATTGATCATATCAGTCTAAACTTATCACCAGTTATTGATCCTGGTCACCTTTATCTTCCTTCCCAACACCACTGCAATTCCACAGCACCCTTTGGGTGCAGCTGGTGTTTCGATGAGGGATGTAGTACAAAGAAATATGAAAATGTGGGATCATTTTTCTACTTTTGCCAAATGTGTCTTCAGGTTCTCACATTCAAGGACAAGCACCGAGTTAACAATGGCAGGCTGCCTGTCCGACAGAATCTTCCTTAAAACCGACCTAACACAAACGCAGCTTTCCGAATTTTCAGACACAAGGACTATACATTTCTCCAGCGCCCAAAAAAAAAGTTAAGATGTCAAACACGGTTATCTCCGTTTACCCAAACCTGAAATTTGACTGAAATGTCAAATAAAATCGAATCAAGTCTCTGGTCTTCCACAGCAGGATCCCTCGGGGTCCTGTATAAGAGAGACGAGCGCCCCTCCGTACAACCGCGCTGATCGGGATATGATGGGCTAAAGCTGATCCAAGGTCAGCGGTTCTCTGCCAGCCCTGGACTCGTTCTCCGTCTCACTCCCAGCCACTGCGGGGAGGTTTAATTGCGCGCCGCTGACCTTTCCCTGGTCGCCGTGACAGGCCCGCGGGCGGCGGGCGGAGGTGACAGCTGCCCGATTAGTCCTGACAGGGCTAGAGGCCGCTAACGACGGTGAAGGAGAGAGGAGGAGGAGGACGAAGGGCGCGTAATTAGAGCGAGCGCTCGGCGCTGGCTGGTCGCTAACGCCAGGCTCCAGGGACGGCCGTGTCAGCTCCACTCAACCTCGGAACCGCCCTGCGCCGTACCCGGCCACCCCGCGTAAATTCCCGTGGGTAGCGCGCGTGCTGTGCGTGAAACCTGTCAGGCCAGGGAGCGAAGGTGCCTAAGCAGAAACGACAGTTCGATTGAACAGCACGAGGCACAATTACGACGCGGGCCTAACACTCGGAGGATAATGATGTTCCACACGCGTGCGCGCACACATACAGCCCTGCCATTAACCTAATGTAACGTCTTTTTTTCTCTCTCCGGGCCCGCAAATGGCTCCAGCGCTTCTGAGTCACTGCCAGTGCCTTCGCTCTGCCAGCTCATTCGGCTGCTCTGCTGCCTCTGCCCTTAGCCGTTAGCCTAGCGGACTCCTTTCAGTTCATTTATACACAATTAGCAGTGATATGTACAGCCAGGCTTAGCGCAGCCAGCAGGAGTGACCCTTCTCCGGTGCAGTGGTACGCTCGCTTCGGCAGCGGCGAGGCCCACAGACGTGTTCTTCCCGTACGGTAGATTGGAAAGGCTTTACAGAGGGGTAGCAAAATCTGATTCCACCCAACGAGAAACTTTTTACCCCACGTTTATATTATCAACGGCTGCAAACACGAATTACTGTGCATGCGTGCGAAAGGTCACTGGGGGCATTCGTCATTCGAGCTAACGCTAGCATGTAGCCATTAGCATAAGGTGGATGCGGCCAAGCTCCCAGCTTTCCCATTGGTCGGCAGTTCAGAAGCCGTCCTCAGTCTAGGCAGTCAAGCCATGGGAAAGACTTTCCAACTACGTGGCACCGTTGATGTTGGCAACAAGCAGGAACATGGAGACGGGAGGTGGATAGGAGATCATGGGCACACCACTGATACACTCTGGGGACAACATTAGCAGGCAGGATAGCTGCACATCAGTCCCACCTTCTATGGCACATGTTGGTGTGGCTTAATGGGTAACACCAATACCTGCCAGTGAGCTATGTGGGAGACTGGGGTTGATTCCCAGTCTGGGTTACCATGCTGTGCCACACCAATAAGAGTCCTTGGCCAAGACTAAGAGCCAGCTAAATGCCGCCAATGTAAATGTGCCCAAGTAAGTATGGGCCCACAGGTACCATAGAAGTAGTAGACCATCATGCATTCTTGGCTGGTTTAAGTTGGTACAGTGCTGACCTGGTGCTGGTTTAACTGGTCACCCAACACAGAATGGGCTGGCTTTCCTAGTGATCAGACGCTGGATCCATGCTAGGTTGTCTAGGAGGGTGACTCGGCTTATCTGAATACGTGCGGCAGCCTAATCAATAGGTTGATCCAAACAGTAGGCGGCAGGAGCTCTCTGTGTCAGAGTCACTGTGGAACCGCTACGAGAAAAAATTCACGACAACAAGTCTGGCAAAATAAATATCTGCTTAATATAGAAAGTACTAGAGACGCACTGTTAGCTTGGTGCTAACATACTACTAGAATCCCATAGGCGCGCTAGCAGAAGTTAGCATTTGTAACTTTTGACATTTTGGGTTATTTTCATAAGAAAGAGAGCTGCATTGGTGCATGCTAAATGCTAAGTTTAGCTAAAGGCTTCAAATCTTGCCACTTGGTTGAAATCTGAACCTCCCAGACCGCCGCAGAAAGACCTCAGAGTCAAGGCCGCTCACCGCGGAGCAGGACGGTTCAAAATGGCCGACCAGCGAGGTGATGAGAGAATGAGCGATGACGGGGAGGCTAATAGGAGCCATCTGTCCCAGTAATGAGCGCACTCGTCCCCAAACGAGCTGGTTTTAATTAAGGCCCACTGAATTAGCCCTGCTACGTCGCTTATCGGCGGCACCGTCATTATGCAAATATAATAAAGACCATCAAGCAGCAGAGAAATTAATAACCGAAGTGACTAGCACGTTAGCGCTAATGGATGGGGTAGCTCTTTTGTGTTAACTCACAGTGTTAACTCCGAGAGGAGCGTTCTGTCGTTACTCTGGGGAGATAAAGTGGGGTTTGAGGCCCGGCTCTCTCACTCAGAGAACAATTTGCATGCTTAAAGGCTTCCCTGCATCATGAAATGCTTCTTCAGACTGATGAAGAACGTGTTCTACATGGTTCTAGTATAAAGCCCTTTTGAAAAGCACCAGAAATGGTTCTGTTGTAGTCATGAAGAGAAGCTTGTACCAACAAAAGAACCTTTTTTGAAACTATAGGGAACCTTATAGAACTCATTCTCCATCAATCTGAGGGCACTAAGGGGTCACATCACATAGAACCCTTCAAAGTATGAAACGGTTCCACACTTCAGGGGTTGAACAGTCAAAGAACCGTATTTGTACGGTTGAAGGCTTCTTTGCCTGAGGAATGGTTCTTTAGATTGATGAAGATGACGTGCTGTACATGGTTCTTTACATAGAACCTTTCTGAAAATGGTTTTATGGAGCACCAAAAAAGGTTATGCTATAATTATGATGTCAAGCGTGTAGCAACAGTACCTTTTCAGTACTAGATAGAACCTTTTTAGAACCACATGCAACACATCTCCATCAATCTGAAGGGCAGGTTCAACGGACAAGGAACCTTTCAGGTATGAAATTTCTCTGCACTTAAAAAAAAAAAAAAAAAAAAAAAAAAGAAATTCAAGGGTTCTATTTAGAACCATGAACACTCAAAGAAGCCTTTTTTTATAGTTCTATATACAGAACGTTTTGAAAAGGGTTTTATATAGCACCATAAAATGTTACGCTATAGTCACTTGTAGCAACAGAAAAACTTTTGCTGCTAGATAGAACCCTTTTTAAAAGGTTCTAGATAGAACCACATACAACACATTCTCTATTAGTCTGAGAGAGAAAAAAAAACAAAAAAACATTTCAGCAGGCGAAGGACCCTTCAAGTATAAAATGGTTCTACACCTCCAACACTTAAGAGACGTCAAGGTTCTTGACTAAAGTAGGTGGTCCTATATAGAACCATAAACAGAACCATAAAGACCTAAAGCCCATATTTCACCATTTAAGTCTTATTTGCTAAATGAAAAGGTTCCTCTGATTGAAAATGTGTTGTAAATGGTCCTAGGTAGAACTTTTTTTGAAAAGGAATACATGTAGCACCAACAAGGTTCTAATATAGTAAAGATGTGAAGCCTGTAAAAATAGAGGAACCCTTTTTTAAACTATAGAGAACCATACACAACACATTCACCTCACAAAGAACTCATTATGAAATGGTTCTACACTTTTAGAAAGCCTGTCTCTTCGAAAGGTTCTTTACTAAAGGCCATGGTTCTATATACAACCATTAGCACTTAAAGAACCATATGTAAACACTGGAACCTGTGTGCATCATGAAATGGTTTCTTATAGTGATGAAGAATCTGATGTGTGTGGTTGCTTGTGAGAACAGAAGAACCCTTTGGTACTATATAGAACCATATCAAGCCAATGCTCCATCAATCTGAAGAACAGTTTCACCACACGGAGAACCTCTTAATATACATCAGTGGTCAAAGACCATTCCAGCCCTTTTACCTGTTACAAGATGACATCATCTCGTAACACCGTCCTTACTGCCCGCCTACCGGCAAGCTTGGCACACCCTCACACAGAGAGCTGACCACCCTGAAACGTGTCCACTCCAGTCTAGCTAGTGAAGGTGGATCTACCAGCTTGTTCTACCGGATTTCCAGAATCGGACTCTGGCAGAACCGAAACCACTGTAAGAACAGCCACAGTGAAGTAGGGGAGGAACTTGCAGGATGCCACAGTCAGATCAGAGCTGGTGAGCAGACCAATCAGAGCACTCTGGACTGGTCGGGAGGCGGAGCTTAAGAGTCCTACACCTACACAGCCCCACGGGACGCTGCCCACATGACACCGCTGCCCACAGGACGTTCTTGTGCTGGATCGTTTTGGTGAGGTGTCAAGCAGCACTGCTGTGTCTGATCCACTCACACCAACACCACCCACACTAACACACCACCACCACGTCAGTGTCACTGCAGTGCTGAGAATGATCCACCACCCACATCATGCCTGCTCTGTGGTGGTCCTGTGGGGGTCCTGCCCATTGAAGAACAGGGTAGTACAGTACACAGAGAAACAGATGGACTACAGTCTGGACCTGTACACCTACAGAGGGTCCTGTATGGAGGAGCTGATAGATCGGAGACTGCTCAGTAAGTCACTAGAAGAGCACAGGCTACGCCCGTTTGGTCAGGGAATCATCCCATCCTCTGAACCACCAATCCACACACCCCCAAGAGAGCGCCCCTGCCCTTCGCTGACCCCGTGGTCATTAATCTCTCTGGTTGTCAAGGTAATGGATGATGATGGACAAGCTAGTGTTTGCAACATATCATAGCATGCTCTCTCACTCACTCACTCACACTCTCTCTCTCTCTCTCTCACTCACATGCTCCATCATTCAGCAGCTGACTCGCTCTAAAGCACTCACTCACTAAGGACACCTTAAATCTCTCCAGCCTGCATGATGTCACAGTGTGTGGGTCGGGGGGGGTTGTTGAGAGGAGGTGTCAGCACCCAGACTGTCCGCTAGTTCAGCCTTAGCATGGGGAGTTTAAGGGGTGTCACTCACAGACTGCATCACGAGTCAATTTCCTATATGATTCTTTAAGAATCGACTCACCATGGAACTGTACATCTTACCACAGATTGATTCGGATTCTTTGGGGAATGACTCAGTGCTTCATGAAATCTAAAACCCCACAATGATTTGGTTAGACTCAGATTCTTTGGGGAATGATTCAGTGCATTTGATTCTTTAGAAAACTATTCAGTGCTTAATGATTTCTACATTTCGTCACTTTGATTTTGTTATGATTCTTTAAAAAATGATTCACTATGAAACTAAGGGATTTGGTTAGACCCTGATTCTTTACTGAATGATCGATTCCATTGTGGAAACGGTTCGGTGTATTCTTAAATGTCAATTTCCACCACAAAATCCTAAAAAAAATTAGGTTTCAATTAATGTTTTATAAATTTTACCACACTTCAATTTTACGATTCTTTAAGAAATTATTCACTATGAAACTACATTTTACCAGTTTGACTCGTTTGATTCTGATTCTTCACTAAATGATTCAGTGTGTAATGAAATCTAAAATTTTCAGATTTGATTAGACTCTGATTCATTACTAAATTATTCAGTGTGCAATGAAATCTACAATTTCCAGATTTGATTAGACTCTGATTCTTTACCAAATGATTGTGTGTAATGAAACGATTGGGTTATGGAAATGGTTATTTGCATCCCTAAATCTCAAATTACACCACAAACCTGATTCATTTTTCATTCTTTAAAAAACTATTCAGTGCTTAAGGATTTCTAAATTTCACCACATTTCTATTAGGTTATGATTCCTCAAGAAATGATTCACTATGAAACTGGATGGTTCCACAATTTGACTCAGTTTTGATACTTTGGGAAATGATTCAGTGCTTAATAAAATCTAAAATCCACAATGATTTGGTTAAACCTTCCGATTCTTTTCTAAATGATTCAGTGCAAAGTGAAACCTGATCAGGTTCGACTGAGGAAATGGTTCGGCGTATCCCTAAATGTCAAATACCAATGAAAAATCAATTTGGTTTTGATTAATAATTTTCTATTTTCACCACACTTCAATTTGTTTAATTCTTTAAGAAATAATTCACTATGAAACTTTATGGATTTCCACAATTTGACTCTTTAATGATTCAGTGCATAGTGAAACCTGATTCAATTTGATTCCATTGGGGAAATGGTTCAGTGTATCCTCAAAACTCTAATTCCAGCACAAAATCGATTTGTTTTTTTTAATTTTTTTAAATTTCTAAATTTGGTCACTTCATTTTTGTTAGGGTTCATTAAAAATTGATTCACCATGAAACTGTAGGGTTTACCACAACTTGACTCTTTTTTGTGATTCCTAAGACTTACTGAAATCTAAAATTCCATGATGGTCTGATTAGAGTCTGATTCTTTACTGAGTGATTCTTGATTTGATTCAATTGGGGGAATGGTTCGTTGTATCCTTGAACCTCTAATTTCACCAAAAAATTTGTTTTTGATTCTTTAAACAACAATGTAATGATTTCTAAATTTCGCCAGAGCTGTACTATGATTCTTTAGGAAATTATTCACACCACGATTTCTCCCTCCCTCACCTTCTCAACCTCTTTATCCTTCTGGGTTGTGGGAATGCTGAAGCCTATCCCAGCGCTCAACGGGCGTAAGTTCGGAAACAACCTGGACAGGTACAGAGCACAAATGAAAACTTAAATGCCACCATGAATCGATTCCTAACTGAACAAATCAAAGCCACGATGAAGTCACAATTTTGAATAAATATCAGCTTCCATCACAATTTCCTCTGATTCAATTACGAGTCTTCCCTAAATGATTCAGTGCATTGTGAAATCTCAAATTCCACCCTGAAATTTATTCCTGAATTTTGTTTTTGGATTCTTTTGAAACTGGCCCAGTACATAAAAAGTTGTAAAACTGTTTCTTTTAGAAATAATAACGAAATAAACATTTCACCACATTTTAATTCTCTCGTATACAGCTCAGCTCATGCAGAATTCTCATACTTCACCACGTCTCAGTTGAATTAATTTTGTAAATGGCTCCTTGCTGTATGAATTTCAGATTTCGCTGAATTCTGTCCCCACCTGGCCACCAGGTGAACTGCAGTGGAGTGTGTACTGAGTGACAATAGACAAACTAAAGATTAGAGCAGGAGACACGTCCCCACAATGTGACATAAACCTTGTTCACACACATGTACACAGCTCAAACAGCTAAACGCAGAGGTTAAAACTCAACATGCTCAACTAATCTCTCTCTGCGCCCCCCTCTCTCTCCCTCCCTGTCCCCCTCCCTCTCCTCCCCCCTTCTCTGTTCTTTCTCCCTTCTCGCTCACTTTTTCACTCTTTTAGTCTTTCTCTCTCTCTCTCTCTCTGTCTGTCGCTCTCTGTTCTCTTTTAGTCTCTCTCTCTCTCTCCACCCCTCTCTCCCCCCTTCTCTGTTCTTTCTCCCTTCTCGCTCACTTTTTCGCTCTCTTTTAGTCTTTCTCTCTCTGTCTGTTCTATCGCTCTCTGTTCTCTTTTAGTCTCTCTCGCTCTTTCTCTCTCTCTGTTCTGTCGCTCTCTTTTAGTCTCTCTCTCTCCTGTCGCTCTCTGTTCTTTTAGTCTCTCTCTCTCTCTCTCTCTCTCTCTCTCCCCTGTTCCAGCACATCTCAAGGCAATTACTCTGTGTTGATTTAGCTGTCATTGAGGGCATGTGTTTCAGGATGATTTATAGACTGGCTTCCTGTGCCAGTCGGCTCGCCATAAATTGCACAATACTCAGAAAGGGCTCATTTGCTGAGCGCTACATTAGAGCGGCCGATGATTGCTGCAGAGAGTAATGTAAATGAGATCGGAGAGGCCCATCACTCATGATGTCATGTAGCCAATCCTATTATTATTTATTACCATAATTGCCCCATGTTTCCCCGGGCCATGCCGCTCAGATGATGTATGCCATGACAGATCAGCTCAGTGTGACAAGAGGAGGGGGAGCGAGAGAGAGCGCGAGAGAAAGAGAGAGAAAGAGAGAGAGAGAGAACGAGAGCGCAAGAGGGAGAGAGCAAGAGGGAGAGAGAGAGAGAGAGAGAGAGAGGCCGAGAGAGAGAGAGAGAGAGACCGAGCGAGAGAGAGAGGCCGCGAGAGAGGGGGCCGAGAGAGAGAGAGCGAGAGAGAGAGAGAGAGAGAGAGAGAGAGAGAGAGAGAGAGAGAGAGAGAGAGAGAGCGAGAGAGCGAGAGAGAGAGAGAGAGACAGAGAGAGAGAGAGAGCAGGAGAGAGAGGAGAAGTGCGATGAGAGAGGAGGAGAGAGAGAGAGCGAGAGAGAGAGAGAGAGAGAGAGAGAGAGAGAGAGAGAGAGAGAGAGAGAGAGAGAGAGAGAGAGAGAGAGAGAGAGAGAGAGAGAGAGAGAGGGGAGTTTCCTGCATGCTTGTATAACGTGTTGGTCTGTGTATTGCTCTAGCCATTGTGAACAGTCTACAACAGAGTAGAGGCGCACTGTGCTAAGTACCAGATAACCAAGAACACTCCCAACTTTGTGGTAGAACCAGACAAAAAGGTTCTAACCAGAGAACAGAGAAAACACTCCCGACTTCATAGGAGAACCAGACAAAAAGGTTCTAACCAGATAACTGAGAAAACAGTCCCAACTTTGTAGTAGAACGAGAGAAAAACAGTTCTAACCTAGATAACCAAAAAAAAAACAAAAACCCAGAGAACCAGAGGTTTGCTGGAACCCTGTTCTGTGGACGGATGAGACCGAAACAGGCCTCGTGGTTTAAATAAGAAGCTTCCGGAGAAAGGAGAACTCTGCATTCCAAGATCCCCATCCCGTCTGTGAAACATGGTGGCGGTAGTATCACGGTATGGGCCCGTTCTGCTGCATGTGAATCAGGACGGTTCCACCAACAAAGTGCCAGTACTCATGCCAGGCTCTACTGACCCACAGAAGGGGCCCCCCTTTTCCACTGGCCTGAGAGCCGAGCGATCACATATCTGAAGGTGGGTGGTCCGTTAGTCCGTAAGCAGAAGTCGGCGGACAGCATATAGAACCAACATGGCGGAACATGTTCTTCAAGCGCAGACCGGACTTCCTGGTTTGAGGGCGTATATCTCACCATCCAGAACCAGCCCTTTCAGGGCCCGTACTCAGCCCAGAGGGGGAGACAGACTCCTCCTGTTGAATGCAGTTCAAGATTTTGGCACCAGCACCGGCACCATGGTGGTGAAAAGGGCTATGATGGAACACAGAACTGACCCAGAACCAGTCAGAAAGTGAGGGGCTGATTTAACCGGACCAAAATAATAACGAATGACATTCGTCGTCTAAGCTGTTCAGCCTTCTGGGTCGCAGGCGGTGCGGGAACCGGTCCCAGCACTCCTTGGGTGGAAGGCAGAACAGTGAGGATTAGTGAGGTCAGGTACTGATGCTGAACATTGTTGTGAGTGTTTGATTGAGCATTGGTGAGGTACTGATGTTGAACATTGTTGTGAGAACTTGATTGAGTACTAGTGAGGACACATACTGATGTTGGAACATTGCTGTAAGGATTTGGTTGCGTATTAGTAAGGTAAGGTATTGCTGCTGGAACATTGCTGTGAGGATTTGATTGAGCATCGGTGAGGTACTGATGTTGAAACATTGCTGTGAGGATTTGATTGAGCATTGGTGTGGTGAGGTACTGATGTTGAAACACTACTATGGGGATTTGACTAAGTGTTATTGAGGTCAGGTATTGAGGTTGAACACTGCTGTGAGGATTTGATTGAGTATTAGTGAGGTACTGATGTTGAACATTGTTGTGAGAACTTGATTGAGTACTAGTGAGGACACATACTGATGTTGCAACGTTGCTGTGAGGATTTGGTTGCGTATTAGTGAGGTCAGGTATTGATGCTGGAACATTGCTGTGAGGATTTGATTGAGCATCGGTGAGGTACTGATGTTGAAACATTGCTGTGAGGATTTGATTGAGCATTGGTGTGGTGGGGTACTAATGTTGAAACACTACTATGGGGATTTGACTAAGTGTTATTGAGGTCAGGTATTGAGGTTGAACACTGCTGTGAGGATTTGATTGAGTATTAGTGAGGTACTGATGTTGAACATTGTTGTGAGAACTTGATTGAGTACTAGTGAGGACACATACTGATGCTGGAACATTGCTGTGAGGATTAGATTGAGTATTAGTGAGGTCAGGTACTGATGTTGGAACATTGCTGTGAGGATTTGATTGAGTATTAGTGAGGTCAGGTACTGATGTTGGAACATTGCTGTGAGGATTTAATGAGTATTGCTGACGTCAGGTACTGATGCTGGAACATTGCTGTGAGGATTTGATTGCACATTTTGTAGGGGAACAACCCGATGCCTCCCGTAGTTGAGATCTATGCACATGGGACACACTGTTATTACATACAGGCACCTGTACACAAAACAAATCAGCACCGCACGTAGTTACACACGTATAGAGGAAACATTTGAAACATGACCGCACGTCGTTACACTGTTTGAAAACAAACCCGTGTGGTGTATCTGACCTTTGTTCTCCTTGAGGCCCACATCTAAACTGTCCAAATTCCTACGCATGTGCAGCTGTGAAGGCGAAACAGGCATGACCAGCAGCTGTAAGCATGGGAAAGAAGCTGCTACTGACAAATACACGCGCACTGTGGAGTCGCTGGCGCACCTACAGACTGGCGCTCGCTCACGTACGCTCCCGGATGGTGTATGAGAGCCGGGTGTTATCTGGGTGAGGAAGGAGCCGCTCTTTTGGCCTTATCAGCCGGACCGTGGCAGGGATGAGGCTGATAGCATCGCTGATTCTACTGACAACACACACAAACACTCACTGTGGTTCTCACCCTTTCTTACATGGATCTACAAAACACAAAACACAAGGTGGGCCGAGCTACATGGGAGTAAACACGTGTATCAGGCGCTCTTTCATTATATCAGTCTATACCACAGTACCTACATTTAGAGCTTAGAGTTATACACTCCACCTAATGAGAAACTGTAGAACAGACTCAGTCTATACCACAGTACCTACATTTAGAGCTTAGAGTTATACACTCGACCTAATGAGAAACTGTAGAACAGACTCAGTCTATACCACAGTACCTACATTTAGAGCTTAGAGTTATACACTCCACCTAATGAGAAACTGTAGAACAGACTCAGTCTATACCACAATAACTACATTTAGAGCTTAGAGTTATACACTCCACCTAATGAGAAACTGTAGAACAGACTCAGTCTATACCACAGTACCTACATTTAGAGCTTAGAGTTATACACTCCACCTAATGAGAAACTGTAGAACAGACTCAGTCTATACCACAGTACCTACATTTAGAGCTTAGAGTTATACACTCGACCTAATGAGAAACTGTAGAACAGACTCAGTCTATACCACAGTACCTACATTTAGAGCTTAAAGTTATACACTCCACCTAATGAGAAACTGTAGAACAGACTCAGCCTATACCACAGTACCTACATTTAGAGCTTAAAGTTATACACTCCACCTAATGAGAAACTGTAGAACAGACTCAGTCTATACCACAGTACCTACATTTAGAGCGTAGAGTTATACACTCGACCTAATGAGACACTGTAGAACAGACTCAGTCATTTTAAATGATGTGTATTTTGTCTCACACTTTTTAAATAGTATGATCCTAGATTTTAAGTTGTGTATTGAGCTAATGTTAGCATGGTGGCTAGCTGCCTTGTTTGGATTAGCCACAACATACAGCTCCAATGAATTTGTGTAGAATTTCAATCTGGAAACGTTATTTACATACTCCAAACAAAGATGCACTTTCTTATTCAGCTGAATGACCATCGTCCTGTATCGCTTGTCCGACCTAGCAACAATAACAAAGCAGTTAGCATGGTGGCAAATGTGTACCTGTTATTTCCAGTCTGCCGATTAGCTACAACGACAGTCCGGCTAGGTAATGCAGCGTTCCAAACTGTGACCTTAACATGTAGCAGCTTCTCATTAGAGTGAATGGGATTTAATGTTAATGATCCATGAAGCTTGTCCAACTTAACAACAGCAGCATTTCAGCAGCGGTAACCAAGTGCTAAGCGACAAAAACAACCAACTGCGGCCTGGAAGTTCTAGATACGTCACTGAGTGTGAATACATATCTAGAACTGCCAAAAATTTTTCATGTGAATTGCGGTTAGCTTTGCGCTAACAAACTACAACATACAGGTGTATGTACAGCACACGTACAGTATAGGGGCGCTAGCAGAGGTTAGCATCGTCACAGAGGTGGGTGTTTTGAACGAGTTTTGACACTGAAGTCTCAGCTCACGGTTACCCGCTGTCCAAACGTCAGCCAGCCAAACAGCCCCGCATGCTTTAAACACATTCTGTTGAGAGAGTTTCTATCTCAGCTGCGATCTGACATGTCAAAACATTGCTACTAGCAAATGCATCTGTCAAACACGCTGATCTGTAAGCCATAACAAAGGCTCACATGCATGCGCGGGCCTTTTATGTGGCTCAGGGTTTGGCACGACTCCTCTTCGCTGACTCCACCAACCATCATTTCATCGCCCAATCGTTGATCAGCCTGGACATGTTCGGTTCCTCGCTAACGTCTGCGTCACCAATAAGCACCGTGCGCAAAACAAGCACGGTCGGAAAGGCAAAAAGAACAGGCTTATGCAGAAGTTTGGGCGCCCCTGCTCAAATGACTGAGTCTGTAGATGCAGATTTTACAGCACAGTTTCCAGCTACATACTAAGCTTAGCATTTTGGAAAAACTACGACTTTATTTATGAATGAGTTTTGGACAGACCATTCGTTATGGTTTATTATTTCATTTGATCGTATTAATTCAGCAACACTAATTGTGACTTGCAGTGTGTTCTCTGTGTTCTCCATTGAGGAACAACCTGTACTCTAAAAAGGGACTCGATTCTCAAGCCTATTAGAGATACTACCACGACTGGGTCAAACGATTTGGGCACCACTTGGTCAAAGTATCTACAAAATGGAAACTTTAAGGCTACAACAGGCTTTTGCCATCTCCTGTAATGTAAGTCAATGGAACCAGATTTTATCCAAGTGACTTTGGGTCATTTCTGTTGGTCCACTCATCATGAAATTCTTACACAGTGTAGAAGGCAGCTGCTGTGTTCATACGAAGCACCAAAGTCAAAACTGACCAAAATCGTCTTTTTTTTTTTCCATGTTTTTCTTTAAACTGTTATGATATATAACTCCCATATTGGGATATGTGGGCCAGGAAGACCAGTGTGTCCACTTTTTCGGGCTCGAGGCCTAAACACAGCTCGATAACACACCAGACTGCCAGGTAATCATGGATATGTCCATGGACTCACCACAGGGGTCGTTGGGCTGCACAGCAGCTCAGTGTCATTAGCTTAATTTATTTTTTTTCTCCGCATATTTCAAAATTGGTCTGATCTTGTAGGCTACTAAAATGGCATGCAAATATAAAAATAGAATCCTTTGAAATTTAAATTTCCATATAAAGAGCCCTATATTGCCTTATATATACATATATATAACTGTAATACACTGTAAAACTATAGGGATGCACCAATCCCGTTTTTCCAGTTCTGATGCCAGCACCGATACATAAACTTTGCATATCTGTTAATATCCAAAATCGATCCGATACCATTACTGAATGAATAAATCGTATACTTCACCATGTTGCATGCATAGACGCTACTTTACCTAGCTCACTCATACAGCTGACTCTCTGACTCGCTCCATGTTGTTGTTCGTGTTCATGAGTAAGGTCTTGGGTTCCTGCAGATCCACCTCCAGCCACTCGGGGGAGACAAAAGGAGCAATAGAGAGGCAAATGCTAACACCTGCAGCTCACGCTACCTAAGCCTGAGAATGCCGGCCCTTGGTTGCTCAGTCTTGGGTTCACATTGACACACGCACATGTCTCTCATGACTAGCCAGTAGAGGGTTTCGAGCCGCTTTAATGCTAGCTAGATAATCTGCTAACCCACTGGCAAACCGTGGCTCTCCTTGATACAGTCTGTGGATTATACAGGGCGTTCCTTTCTCGAGTTTCAGTTGTCAGGTTTTTCGGCCAGACAAGTGAAGACAGCTATGCTAAGATAGTTAGCTTACCTGGGCAGCTTACCTGGGCTCATAGAAGGACACGCCCTATAAAACCCACAGCGGAAATCCAGGGTCTCCACGAAGGGCTCCTTTATCCCTCTATTATCACCTTCTATTCATTCTCACCGGATGTTTCTTTCTGGTATGGACATCCAGCATCACTGCTCTCTTCACCCTCATCATCCTTCCCTCTCTCTCGCGCTCTCTCTCTCTCTCTCTCTCTCTCTGGCAGAGGTTCTGTTTTTGAGCAGATGAGTTATTGAGGGGCGATGAAAGGAATAAGGGGATGGAGTAGAAGGAGAAAGAGGGAGAGGAAAGAGAAGGAGATGAAAGGGTAAAGAAAGTGAGGAAGAGAAAGAGATTGGGGGAGAGAAGACAAGAGAGAACGCGAGGGTAAGAAAACAGGATGGGGAAAAGCTAGATAAACAGATAGATAGAAACAGAGAGAGAGACAGACAGACAGACAGACAGACAGAGAAGCACTATTAACACAAAGAAAATTGGGAAAGTGTAACATTAGATCGTGGAACATTGCTGTGAGGATTTGATTGAGCATTAGTGAGGTCAGGTACTGATGTTGAAACATTGCTGTGAGGATTTGATTGAGCATTAGTGAGGTCAGATACTGATGTTGAAACACTGCTGTGAGGATTTGATTGAGTATTAGTGAGGTCATATACTGATGTTGAAACACTGCTGTGAGGATTTGATGGAGAACGCTGCTGAAAAGCAGTGGAATTCCCCCCTAAAATCAACAGCAGGAGTGCTGAAGTTACGCGGTGGAGGAAACAACATCAGACGAGGCGTGCTGGATCAACTCGCTACCGACGGCAGCGCTCGAGCGACAGGCCCGAGGAAACTGGTCCAAACTTAAAATCCTTCAGATGTGCTGAAGGCCCCACGTCAGCAGAGACCGACTCATACGCCTCGGCGGGACAGCTGCCCATCAAGCTAATAACCGCCCTTCACTCATCCTGTCATGGTGTGAAGTCATAAACCATAATCCCCAATCACATTCGCCCGCACACACTTAATGAGCTGCCAGTCTCCGTCAGGACTCACTTACGACCAGAAGGACACACACACACACAGACAGACACACACACACACAGTCCATTGGCTTTAGTGTCCGCTTGCGTTCCGTGTCCGGACCAGTTCTGTATGAATTCAGGCTCTTTCTCAAAAGCCTGTTTAAGGAACTCACTCAGCGGAACGCTGGCTAGGGCCCGGCAGGTTCGGGTCAGCTATCAGTGTACATCAGTAGTGTGTGCTGAAAGACGTCTGTCTCTCTCTCGTCATTCTTCCTCGCTCCGTTTCTTCTTTTCATCACTGAGGTTATCTCTGCCGGCCTGTGTGGTATCACGCCCACACATGCAATAACAAGCATCACTCATCTTGTGTTTTCCCCTTCACGTCTCTCACTGAGTGGCTTAGGTTGGCAGGTACACACACACACACACACACACACACACACACACACACACACCACGTGTGGGGCGGGCAGTCGCTTGTATTGGCAAGTGTGTGTGTGTGTGTGTGTGTGTGTGTGTGTGTGTGTACATGTGGCTAGTCCTGAGTGAGTGTGAGTGTGTGTGTGTGGGTTGAATTCGTTCAGGTACATGATTTTGCTGACAGTACAGCACAGACTCACTTTGAAACCACCCACCTCTCTCTCTCTCTCTCACTCACACATACACACACACTTCTCTATACCTTAAACTGAGGGCTAATTATTTACTTACAAATCTCAGAACTTGTTACTACTATGAATTATTCAGCATCCGCTATGAATTATTCAGTATCCGCTATGAATCATTCAGTATCTACTATGAATAATTCAGTATCCGCTATGAATTACTGAGTATCTACTATGAATTATTCAGTATCCGCTATGAATCATTCAGTATCCGCTATGAATCATTCAGTATCCGCTATGAATCATTCAGTATCCGCTATAATTTATTCCGCATCCACTATGAATTATGCAGTCTCCACTATGAATTATGCAGTATCCACTATGAATTACTCAGTATCCACTATGAATCATTCAGTATCTACTATGAATCATTCAGTATCCACTATGAATTGTTCAGTATCCACTATGAATTATTCCGCATCCACTATGAGTTATACAGTATCCACTATGAATCATTCAGTATCCACTATGAATCATTCAGTATCCACTATGAATTATTCCGCATCCACTATGAATTATTCCGCATCCACTATGAATTATACAGTATCCACTATGAATTATTCAGTATGTACTATAGAAGATTAAACAAAAACACACACGTACACAGTCCACCCAGCATTTTCCCCACCCACATGTACCACAGCCTCCAATCTCCTCCAACCTGCTCCAACCTGAACACAGCATGGCATCTCTCTCTCCATCTCACACACTCACCGGGTCTGACCTGGTGTGTGTGTGTGTGTGTGTGTGTGTGTGTGTGTGTGTGTGTGTGTGGGAAAAGCACACTGATGCTGCCTGTTGATAAAAGTTTGACTGACAGCAGGGTGCGCCAGCTGCCCTCAGGATGTCTCACAAGCACTTGTAGTAACGTTGGCTTAATTCCCAAAACACACCCACTCACATATATAGACACACACAATGTGACCTTTGACCTGCTTTCTCCAACTTGTGTAACTGTAACTCAATACATTCGCTTTGAGCCAGGAGGCCTGAAACAGCACGGCCTGCATGTGCACGTACGGTGTCTCTGTACTCGTTCTGTACGACTAACAGGTGAGCTGATCATGCTAACAAGACAGCTACAGAGGGGCGGAGCAGAGGGGCGGAGCAGCAGGGCAGCGGATAGCGCTGGAACCTTACAGTAAGAAGGGTACAGGCTTGATTCCTGGCTGAGGTGTCCGGGGTCCTGTGCATGTTCTCTTGTGTCTGTGTGGGTTTCCTCCAGGTGCTCTTGTTTCTTCCCACAGTCCAAACACATGCAGTCAGGTGAGCTGGAGATGCTACATCGCCCCCTAGCTGTGAGTGTGATGGACTAGCAGGTGTTTACTGTCTTTTGCACAAAGAGTGCTGAGATAGGCTGGGATAGGGAGAAAGTTGGAGAGAGAATGGAGAGTAAGCTTCTCCGGTTTGGGAAACAGAATGTGCAGACTGCAGGATTAGAGGTGTTCCGGGATCCTGTTAAAGATGTGGGAGCTGAACTTCCTGTTCACGAACGTGCTCTGGCTCCATTCCACCTTAAATGATGCTGCAGTTACATTCTGTTATCCCTGTACCAGATGCAGCATTTAAGGTGGAACGGAACACTGGATTAAGAAGCTGGTGAACAGGAAGTGACTTCAGTCTGGTTTAAAGATGAACAATGTGCTCTCTTGGGATGTAACACCAGGAACGCTAGATTTCCGAGGTCATTGTTTCTGCTCGGCTGAGTCCTGAGCTAGCGTATGGAAATGTAATGTGTATAATTGAGTCTTTACTGTAACAGTTTTCTGGGCTGTTTTCCCCTCCTTATTTGGAAACGCAGGATTTCTGTTTAAAAGGAGGAATTAACAGTGTTGGAGGATCACCGTGTGTGGGTTCTATGTACTGAACTCCCCGCGTTACACCATGTTACAATGTAAATACAGCGTTACAGTCTATGGTACTTTAATATAACACTGTGTACGTGTCTTGACTGCTGTGAGAAGGGTGTTCCTTGTTGTCGTCATCATTCACTCATTTGCCATCTCTCGCTCGCTCGCTCCCTCCCTCTGCCCGTCCGTCCGTTCATCCGACTCTCTCTCCTCTGTCTCTTTCTCTCTCTCTCTCTCTATAAAGCTGTCAGCAGTTCATCTGTGGTGTTTGAACTGAGGGAACCTCAGAGATTCTGTCTCTCTTTATTTCATAAACACTCGGCTTTAAACAGACCGCCAGCTCACTCACACACACACACACACACTTTGATCAGTGGGATGGTGTGTGAGAGAGACAGACAGACAGAGATTCACAAAGGGAGAGACACAGAGAGGGGAGAGAGAGAAAAAGGGGGTGAAAGAGAGACACAGAGGGGAGATACGAGAGAGAGAGAGAGAGACAGAGACAGAAAGAGAGAGAGAGCGAGAGAGAGAGAGAGACAGAGAGAGACAGAGAGCGAGAGAGAGACAGAGAGAGAGAGAGACAGAGAGAGACAGACAGACAGAGATTCACAAAGGGAGAGAAACAGAGAGGGGAGAGAGAGAAAAAGGGGGTGAAAGAGAGACACAGAGGGGAGATACGAGAGAGAGAGAGAGAGAGACAGAGAGAGCGAGAGAGAGAGAGACAGAGAGAGCGAGAGAGAGACAGAGCGCGAGAGAGAGACAGAGAGCGAGAGAGAGACAGAGAGCGAGAGAGAGAGAAAGAGCAAGAGACAGAGAGCGAGAGAGACAGAGAGCAAGAGAGAGAGCGAGACAGAGAGAGAGAGCGAGAGACAGAGAGCGAGAGAGAGAGAGAGAGAGAAAGAGCAAGAGACAGACAGAGAGCAAGACAGAGAGCAAGAGAGAGAGCGAGACAGAGAGAGAGCGAGACAGAGAGAGAGCGAGACAGAGAGAGAGCGAGACAGAGAGAGAGCGAGACAGAGAGCAAAAGAGAAAGCGAGAGAGATAGAGATGATGTGGCTGGGTGGCTAAAGAAAATCCATCAGATTTAGCAGGATACACTATTTTCCGTGTCATGGTTTCAGGGAATTCTGGGATAGCCAGAGGCGCTCCCTGACTTACACAGACAACCCTCACTGACATCACACAGACAACCCTCACTGACATCACACAGACAGGTGTGTGTGTGTGTCTGTACTCGTTTTTGTACATTTTTAGAACAAAAATACTCCCGACTTTGTAGTAGACAAAAAAAAACACAGTTCTAACCTAGAGAACCAACAAAATACTCCCGACTTTGTATTGTACTGTGTGGTATGGTTCTGTATAGCAGCAAAAAAAAAAAAAAGTTCTTCTACTGTTATATACTAGACACTGCCACAATACCACAAGCCCTTATGGTGCTATATAGAATCATTTCACCATGCAAAGAATCATTATATGGTGCACAGGGTTTCTCTGAGTGCTCATGTTTCTATATAGAACCACTGTGTTTAGTAAAGAAACCTTTAACCATGTACAGAACCAACAAAACCCAATACCTATCAGCCGGTAATCCTGCCGAGAGCTACGACAGCAGCTAGGACTGGATTGGGAAGGGACTGGACAAGGTTCTGGATGTAGCCACATCAGTGTTCAGACTCTCTCACATCAGAGAACTGGTTAGGTGGTCCAGATGTGGTGGAGGCCTTCCCTGGCACAATTCCGAGGAGAATTCCCTGTAGACTGGGATTGTATCCACTGCTGGTAGACCCGTATGACCGTACGCTTCCACACACCTGCAGATTCAGCTACTTCCTCACACTATGGTCTTTGGCCACGCCCACATGCAGTCCCTCCTTTTAGCCAATCATTAACATCTGCTCTGGAGCCATTTTCCACACATGGAACGAGACATTCCCTGCACTGTAGCACCTCCTCCCAATCTATGGATCCCGTCGCCCACACCCCGTAGGGATTAATAGTCTCATAATCCTTGTGTAGTGCCATCTGCAGGAGCCTGAAGTTACTACCTCCTTAAACATGCTGTGTGATTTATTGTCCGGGAAGCTTATAATACTTGTTTGCCCACATATAAAACCGGTGCCCGTGTTTACTGTGAAAAGTGGGTCAAGTACACCGAGGAAGGGCATGTACTCTCTCTCTCTCTCACTCTCTTCGTTCCCTCTCTCCCTCTATAATTATCATGTAGAGCAGACAGCTGATCGACAGGGTGGCAAACGTGTCAAAGCTCATCTACCTTCACTGTTGACAGAGACTGACAAATCTATCAGTCACGCTGTCTCACCGGCTCACTCACCCACTCACTCGCAGCAGGATCCGGCTGTGTGTAGGCCGACTGAAGGGTGTATTTCTGAAACTAAAGCCGAGATGAATCAGTCTGGGTTTTCTCTGACAGGCACAAACTCCAAGCTTACAGTTCAGTCACTGCTGTGAAGGGACCGGTCTGTGCCGCGTCCACAAATTTGGCCTTTCGTAGCTATTCACAGTGGTCAAAGTGATGCAACGAGCTTTACAACATATACAGAGCAAAAAATTACCCTGATGACACATAAATACACATACCAACAGTACACCATTCAGTTCCCGGTGCTTTTCGATCAATCAATCCTCTATGGTATTTAAAATGGGTAACCGTCTGGGAGTTAATGCTGCACATTAATGGCCATCGTAATTTTTGGTGGTCTCTGTCGAGGTGTGGGGTGGGGCGTGACACTTGTGCAGTAGACCACTGAAGGTGTGTCATCATTTTGTAATTAGCACCATGTTCTTATGCCCATATAAGGAACACGTAATGCTAACAGCGCTATCACCTATGCAGCACTTCAAGCAGCCAAGCCTACCCGGTTCTCCGATTGATCCATTCGCCGGAATATCACATATCACATAAGACCAGCGTTAAAACTACATGGGTGAAGTCAGCTCCTTAAAGAATTGACCTATTCCACCTTAAAGGGTTCCAGAATGTAACTGCTGGACTATTTAAGATAGAACAGGCTACAAGCTACTACAGTTTCTCATTAGGTCGAGTGTATAACTAAGCTCTAAATGTAGGTACTGTGGTATAGACTGAGTCTGTTCTACAGTTTCTCATTAGGTCGAGAGTATAACCCTAAACTCTAAATGTAGGTACTGTGGTATAGACTGAGTCTGTTCTACAGTTTCTCATTAGGTCGAGTGTATAACCCTAAACTCTAAATGTAGGTACTGTGGTATAGACTGAGTCTGTTCTACAGTGTCTCATTAGGTCGAGTGTATAACCCTAAACTCTAAATGTAGGTACTGTGGTATAGACTGAGTCTGTTCTACAGTTTCTCATTAGGTGGAGTGTATAACTCTAAGCTCTAAATGTAGGTACTGTGGTATAGACCCTGTTGTCGGTTTCTACAGTTTCTCATTAGGTGGAGTGTATAACTCTAAGCTCTAAATGTAGGTACTGTGGTATAGACTGAGTCTGTTCTACAGTTTCTCATTAGGTCGAGTGTATAACTCTAAGCTCTAAATGTAGGTACTGTGGTATAGACTGAGTCTGTTCTACAGCTTCCTCCTTTTTACAGCGTACAAATAGGCCTATTAGTTAGTTTACACAATTTCGATGCAGTCTGTGGGCGGGCACTGTGAGAATTTGCAGATATATAACGCTGAGGAATGAAGACATTACTGGAGAAGCAGCTTAGGAAAGAATCTCAATCCGGCTCTTAAAATGCACATATCTTGGGGTTTTTGTTGTGGCCGGGATGTCCGCGCAGCTATGGGGGCCAGCTAATCAGCTCAGGGGCTCAGGAAGTGTTGAGGTGGAGCCGTAATCCATAACAGAAGAGAGGGAACAGGAGGACACACCGTTTCAGAGAGGCGTTTGAGGGGTCCAGAATGCGGTACAGACCAAAGCACATAATCTCCAGAGTCCAACGCCTGGCAGGATAAATCCTCAAAGTCATCACACTGGAGAATGAGCAACTACACACACTGTCTCAGAGGGCTGAGGGATGGCTATTCAGGGGCGTCTTCACATCCTGGCTCTACAAAATCACAATTCTCTGGACTCCGCTGGCATGTCCCTTTGTCTGCTTATCAGACTTTCTTTCTCACAAGTATATATTTAAATTTACACTGTCTGCTGTCCTATCTGCTCGGGCAAGCTCAACAAGAGGAGGGCAGCAGTTTAGGAGTATATTACTGGGGTATATATATATATATATATATATATATATATATATATATATATATATATATACACACACACATATATATATAATTACTGATTATATAATTAGGAACCGTAAAAACACTAGGAGTCTGTTTCTCAGTCAGAAATCACAGCTGATCATTCACCATTCTGCAAAACCAATGACCTTTCACCCTTCACTTAATCCAGGTTTAGGATTCATCGGGATCTGAGAGGACAGTTCTAAAAGTAGCCAGACATCCGTTTGCTCAATATTTCCTCAAAAATGTCATTAATAATGAGCTGCTGTTGGGATTTGATTGTATTTAGACACATTTTCCTAGTAGACACTAAATAATTTGGTATAGATTAAATCATTCACTGTAACTGCTGAACACTGTATCAATAATAGACGGTAATTCATATACAGTATATACTGAACACTGTATTAGAGAGTAAATAATTAAGATCAGATACTGAATATGTAGATAATAATGCCCTAATATTAAATAACTAAACCGCTAAATATATAATACTGATAAGATCCGAAATAATTCATGGTAGATGGCGAATAATTCATAGTGGGTGCCGAATCATTCATGGTAGATGCCAAATAAGTCATGGTAGATGCTAAATCACTCATTTTAGACACTGGATATTTTACTGCAGAATTATATACCAAGTTTAACTAGCAGAGGCACTGTGGAACACACGAAAAAAAACATTTAATAATAAGCATAAACATTTTAATTGAGTCACCAGTGACTCACTTGAACATGCTCAACACTGATTTCCCTAAAGCTGTCCATCCCCTGCATGTATGCATATTCATAAACTGAGTATTTAATACATTGGTTAACACTTCATAAATAAGAGAACGAGTCGTACACTGTGACTTCCCTAGTTAACCCAGTGGTCTTGAATTAGTTCCTTTTTAAAGGGCTCATTTTTATTAAAATCCTTTCTAAAAGGTGTACGCGTAAATGACCGAAACTCAATCTCCATCCAGATACCATACTCGTTTACCCCATACACATTTAGGAAGTGTGTGCGGGAGTCTGACTGCAGGTAATGTGGATGAATGAAGTGGGCAGATATGACTGTGTGCTTGTATAAATAATGAAATTAGTGTGATAGTAAAGCCCCCTTACCCCCACCCCGTTAGACAGCGTGTCTTAATTATAGATTAATTGGATCATTAGCTGTGAGCTGCTGCTGGCGACCACACTGAACCCGTCAAGGTTAATCACTGTAACGGGTTTATTCTGAGGGTCTCCACGGCAGACCATCTCTCTCTCACACACACACACACACACACCCCAGTAGTTATTCTCTTCTTACTCTATCATGTGTTTGTGTATGTGTGTGTATTTGTGCATGTATGTGTGTTCATGGCGGTGTGTGTGTGTGTTCATGGCGGTGTGTGTGTGTGTGTGTGTGTTCATGGCGGTGTGTGTGTGTGTGTGTGTGTGTGTGTTCATGGCGGTGTGTGTGTGTGTGTGTGTGTTCATGGCGGTGTGTGTGTGCGCGCATGTGTGTGTGTGAGTGCGCACGCGTGTGTGTGTGTGTTCATGGCGGTGTGTGTGTATTTGTGTATGTATGTGTGTGTTTGTGTGTGTGTGTGTGTGTGTGTGTGTGTGTATGTATTTGAGCCCGTGTTCTTGGCTGATGCGGATGTTGTAAGGATTAACTCAGGACAGGATGGTCTCTTTGTCCGGCTCGTCCTCTCCCACATGGCTGAACGCGCTCAGCACCACACACAGCGTACCTCTCCATAGCCAAAGCCTCCAGATCAGCACCACACAGAGGAGAAGACAGAGAGAGAGAGAGACAGAGAGAGAGACAGAGAGAGAGACAGAGAGAGAGAGACAGAGAGACAGAGAGATGGGGATAGAGAGAGAGAGAAGGAGAGACAGAGACAGAGAGAAGGAGATAGAGAGGGAGAGAGAAGGAGAGAGAGACAGAAGGAGAGACAGAGAGAGATGGGGATAGAGAGAGAGAAGGAGAGACAGAGAGTGACAGACGGGGATAGAGAGAGAGAGAAGGAGAGACAGAGAGAGACAGCGAGAGAGAGAGAGACACAGCGTTGAGAGAGAGAGAGAGAGAGAGAGAGAGACACAGCGTTGAGAGAGAGAGAGAGACACAGCGTTGAGAGAGAGAGAGAGAGAGAGAGAGAGAGAGAGAGAGAGAGAGAGAGAGAGAGAGAGACAGAGAGATGAGATGAAGAGAGAGGACCAGAGACGAAGAGAGAGCATGTATGGGGACAGGAGAGTAGCTGAATGAGTCTGTACGTGAGTACCCACAAACAGCTGTAATTAACTTTTACATGATCGTGTTTTCCAAGTCCTCTCCATCACTCTCCAATTAAACCAGCTGTTTTCTGTTATTATACGGACTTCCTGATATGTACAATGTATCTTGGAATCTGAATTGGCTGGACCCTGTCACATAAAGTGATACGAAGCACAAGCCCTGTTCAAGAAGTGGTCGGGCTGAAAAGTCCAGAACAAAGCGTTTAATGTCAGGCTGAAATCCTCAGGAATGTTGGAAACGAGAACTTCCAGCTTTGATCCTTTCGGATGTGTGGAGTGGGTCCAAAGATGGCTGTGGGCTAAATGGATGGTCCATGGACCAGTGACTGGGAACTCTGAGCCAAGCAGGCCACCACAGTCAGCCATAGATCACAAGGGTAGAAAGGGCCCAAACACATTTAGATGACTGAATTACCATCAAATATCTGAAATATTCAAAAGACACAGTTCCGAGGAGAATTCCCTGTAGACTGGGATTGTATCCACTGCTGGTAGACCCGTATGACCATACGCTTCCATACACCTGCAGATTCAGCTACTTCCTTCACACTATGGTCTTTGGCCACGCCCACATGCAGTCCCTCCTTTTAGCCAATCATTAACATCTGCTCTGGAGCCATTTTCCACACATGGAACGAGACATTCCCTGCACTGTAGCACCTCTTCCCAATCTATGGATCCCGTCACTCACACCCCGCAGCCCCATCATCCTCGGCAGCAACACCATCCGCATGACTCTGAAGTTACGACCACCTTAAACACACGGGTTGAGCTTCTACAACATATCTCAGCTTATCAGGCCTGGTAGACTGTAAGGGCTGAGGTGCTCCGCTAGGCCAGCAGATGTGTTTTCAACACCGGCGTTGGATGCAGTGTTCGGAACGCGTTCTGAGGCCCAGCCAGTGCCTCCAGGGCAAGCGCAGAATATTCAACCCCAAAATTACGGTACTCAGGACAGAACCGAACTGTATACAGGTGGATATATGCAAATGAACTTCAGATGGGCTGGTTTCAGCTAGTGGACTGGGGAGTGCACGACACATATTGGAACTTTAACAATGTTTACACATAACTTAAATAGCAGGACGAGTTTTTCTTGATATGGGCCATTTAATGCAGAGCTGTGGCACTTTGACAAATTGAGCAATGTTTGGTGTCGGCAGTGAGGCATGAATCATTGTGGCTGTATTTTTACGCTTTTGAGCATCAGTTAAACTGAACGTTATTACTCATGTGTTGTGTTAGTTTGACATTAATATCGTTTGAATTAATGAATAAATAAAATAACTGCTAACTTCAAGCTATTGCTGTTTTGGCATGCTACACACACACACACACTTTCTCCCGGTTTTGACTGATCTGATGCCCTGCAGGTTTGCGTTTAGAGCGCTGACATCAGAGACAGTGGAAGAAAGTGAGATGGACAAATCTGATTTATCTCACTTCTAATCTGCTCTGTAACTCATCTACTGACATCTCTCTCTCTCTCTCTCTTTAGCTCTCTCACTCGCTGTCTCTCTCTCTTAGCATTAATGCTGGTAGAGTCAGGCTGGCTGGGGAGAAGCACTCATTTATCACAGTGTCAATCCAGCCCTCTATTTCACTTCGCACATACACACACAGCCCCCTTCTCCTGCTCCACACAGCAGCGCTGATGAATAGCACTGTACTCTCCGGAACACGCTCACTCAAGCCTCTCTCCCACACCATCACGCTGACCAGCCAGGCCAATTACTGAAGACACAAAGGCCATGTCCATGATAATGTCCTATTCACTATATGAAACGCCAGCACCACTGGGTAGAGCACTAAATAGGGTGGAGCAGTGTATAGAACACCACTACAGGCCTACACCAGAGCAGTGTATAGAACACCACTATAGGCCTACACCGGAGCAGTGTACAGAACACCACTATAGGAACACCACTATATACACTACTACAGTATACAGAACACCACTATATATACTACTACACTATACAGAACACCACTATACTCTCTACTACAGTATACCACTATATATACTACTACAGTACACAGAACACCACTATACTCTCTACTACAGTATACCACTATATATACTACTACAGTACACAGAACACCACTATATATACTACTACAGTATACAGAACACCACTATACTCACTACTACAGTACACAGAACACCACTATACTCACTACTACACTATACAGAACACCACTATGTATACACTACTACAGTATACAGAACACCACTATACTCACTACTACACTATACAGAACACCACTATGTATACACTACTACAGTATACAGAACACCACTATACTCACTACTACACTATACAGAACACCACTGTGTTCACTACTACGCTATATAGAACACCAATATGTTCACTACTACAGTATACAGAACACCACTATACTCACTACTACAGTATACAGAACACCACTATATTCACTACTACAGTATACAGAACACCACTATATACTACTACAGTATACAGAACACCACTATACTCACTACTACACTATACAGAACACCACTGTGTTCACTACTACGCTATATAGAACACCAATATGTTCACTACTACAGTATACAGAACACCACTGTGTTCACTACTACAGTATACAGAACACCACTATATATACACTACTACAGTACACAGAACACCACTATACTCACTACTACAGTACACAGAACACCACTATATATACTACTACAGTACACAGAACACCTCTATACTCACTACTATAGTATACAGAACATCACTATATACACTACTACAGTATACAGAACACCACTATACTCACTACTACAGTATACAGAACACCACTATACGCACTACTACAGTATACCACTATATATACTACTACAGTACACAGAACACCACTATAAACTACTACACTATACAGAACACCACTATATTCACTACTACAGTATACAGAACACCACTATATTCACTACTACAGTATACGGAACAGCACCATACATACTACTACAGTACACAGAACACCACTATATTCACTATTACACTATACAGAACACCACTATACTCACTACTACAGTACACAGAACACCACTATATTCACTACTACACTATACAGAACACCACTATACTCACTACTACACTATACAGAACACCACTATACTCACTACTACACTATACAGAACATCACTATACTCACTACTACACTATACAGAACACCACTATACTCACTACTATAGTATACAGAACATCACTATATACACTACTACAGTATACAGAACACCACTATACTCACTACTATAGTATACAGAACACCACTATACTCACTACTACAGTACACAGAACACCACTATACTCACTACTATAGTATACAGAACATCACTATATACACTACTACAGTATACAGAACACCACTATACTCACTACTATAGTATACAGAACACCACTATACTCACTACTACAGTACACAGAACACCACTATACTCACTACTACAGTACACAGAAACCAACTATATATACACTACTACAGTATACAGAACACCACTATACTCACTACTACACTATACAGAACACCACTATACTGACCACTACAGTATACAGAACACCACTATATTGACCACTACAGTACACAGAACACCACTATATTCACTACTACAGTATACAGAACACCACTATACTCACCACTACAGTATACAGAACACCACTATACTCACCACTACAGTATACAGAACACCACTATACTCACTACTACAGTACACAGAACACCACTATATTCACTACTACAGTATACAGAACACCACTATACTCACCACTACAGTATACAGAACACCACTATACTCACCACTACAGTATACAGAACACCACTATATTCACTACTACAGTATACAGAACACCACTATACTCACTACTACAGTATACAGAACACCACTATACTCACTACTACAGTATACAGAACACCACTATACTCACTACTACAGTACACAGAACACCACTATACTCACTACTACACTATACAGAACACCACTATACTCACTACTACACTATACAGAACACCACTATACTCACTACTACAGTACACAGAACACCACTATACTCACTACTACACTATACAGAACACCACTATGTATACACTACTACAGTACACAGAACACCACTAGACTCACTACTACACTATACAGAACACCACTATACTCACTACTACACTATACAGAACACCACTATACTCACTACTACAGTATACAGAACACCACTATACTCACTACTACAGTACACAGAACACCACTATACTCACTACTACACTATACAGAACACCACTATGTATACACTACTACAGTATACAGAACACCACTATACTCACTACTACACTATACAGAACACCACTGTGTTCACTACTACGCTATATAGAACACCAATATGTTCACTACTACAGTATACAGAACACCACTGTGTTCACTACTACAGTATACAGAACACCACTATATATACACTACTACAGTACACAGAACACCACTATACTCACTACTACAGTACACAGAACACCACTATATATACTACTACAGTACACAGAACACCTCTATACTCACTACTATAGTATACAGAACATCACTATATACACTACTACAGTATACAGAACATCACTATATACACTACTACAGTATACAGAACACCACTATATACTACTACAGCACTCAGAACACCACTATACTCACTACTACAGAATACAGAACACCACTATATTCACTACTACAGCACACAGAACACCACTATACTCACTACTACAGTATACAGAACACCACTATACGCACTACTACAGTATACCACTATAATTCACTATTACACTACTACCACTATATATACTACTACACTATACAGAACACCACTATACTCTCTACTACAGTATATCACTATATATACTACTACAGTACACAGAACACCACTATACTCACTACTACAGTATACAGAACACCACTATACTCACTACTACAGTACACAGAACACCACTATACTCACTACTACAGTATACAGAACACCACTATACTCACTACTACAGTATACAGAACACCACTATACTCACTACTACAGTATACAGAACACCACTATACTCACTACTACAGTATACAGAACACCACTATACTCACTATTACACTATACAGAACACCACTATACTCACTACTACAGTATACAGAACACCACTATACTCACTACTACAGTATACAGAACACCACTATATATACTACTACAGTACACAGAACACCACTATACTCACTACTACAGTATACAGAACACCACTATACTCACTACTACAGTATACAGAACACCACTATACTCACTACTACACTATACAGAACACCACTATATACTACTACAGTATACAGAACTACTACAGTATACAGACAGTATACAGAACACCACTATATACTACTACAGTATACAGAACACCACTATATACTACTACAGTATACAGAACACCACTATATACTACTACAGCACACAGAACACCACTATATACTACTACAGTATACCGAACACCACTATACTCAACACTACAGTATACAGAACACCACTATTTCTCTTTTAAATGTCTGACTTTCCAATGTAAGCTAAATGGCGATTAAGAGGTCATTGTATGTTTCCACATTCAAATAGGTGCTCCCAGGTTTCCTAATAGTAGGGGACAAGTGATGGGAAGGGGTCATGTGTGTTCCCTATGAAACCATGTTTCTATTTTTAGTGCTCCTGAGTTTCTCCTAGCAGCAGGACAAGACTAAAAATGCCTTTCTGTTTCCCTAGAATGGTTATGCTCATACATAATGTTCCCAATTGTCCCAATGTAGTGAATTGATGGGGTTAGGCACGCCCGAGGAGAAGGGAATGCCTTCTTGGCTGCCTAGACGGACGGCTCGGTAGGACACAGTATTATAACTGTGTCACTCCTGTTGTTTTTCCCTCACTGCACTGCACTTTTCTTTTCCTACTTCTCGATCAAACTATAAGCTGTGTATTAATTAACATGTCTGGGCTTTTTGAGACAACAGGCTACAGGGCATCATGGCTGAAATGGTCTGGCTTTGTGAATTTAGTGTTTGTCGTCAGGAGACAATAGGCGAATAAACTCACAATCGGATGTGTTTCATTTTGTCCAAAAAGACATGTTTTTAACGGGTTTACGGCTCTTAGGTTTCAGTCAAATCCAAACATCCTGAACACTTTTGAAGTTGTTACCTTATGGAAGGTCGTCACGCGTGTCGCCATTTCTAGTCGGCTAGCCCAGGAGGCTCTTTGACCCGCTTTTCTGTATTTCCATTTTTTTTTGTTGTAGACATTGAAACACTTAGCATGACTAAGAGAATTTGTGTTGCATGGCTAAACCCAGTATTAGCAGTTTTAACCTTTAATTTATAACGTGGCATGTTATAACATAGCATGGGATGTATAGTGGTTTACACCCATTGCATTTGCCTCATCATAGGCGGGTTGGTTATACCAGAATGACACATGAAACAACACATGGTGGGCCTGAAACAGACAATAAAGTATTTCCTTATAGCACTACTTATCACTTGTCTCTGGATTACGTGCCCCTTGTTTGCCCCCATTTCCTGGATTAGTTGCAAGGCCTGCAAAGTAAAAAATATTTATTGTTATTTTCTTGATCATCATATACTGTGTGGAGAGAATGAGAACAGGAGGAAACAAAGCAAACACCTTTAGCGTAATCCATGTTGTGATAACGTGTGGTGCGTGTGCCTGACCCTCAAGTAAAGCATAGATAGCTAACCTTAGCTAGCAGCCCTTCAACAACTATCAGCCTAAGATAAAGTAATAGCTGCAGCCTTCATAGAGCATGTTCTAGATCTGGACCACCTCTCGACCACCCAAAAACACTAAACATACTCGGAAGCATCGTTCATGGCTTAATATTCGTCAAGCACCATATAAACACAGAGCCTATATTCAAGGATAGACTACTATATCAATGCTAGTCATGGCTCATTGTATGCCCCAGGATGATAAAATATGATTGCGGATTAGGGGAAGCCCCGCTTAACGTTAGCACTCTTAGGCCTAGCTAGGCTCGCCTAGCTAGCATTAGAAGCTCATTATGCGCTAAAACCCGTGTGTTTTTCGTCGTATGGTTTTAGTTCCCTGTAACTACCCTTTCCCCCATCAGATAAGAGAGTATTCCTCTTCTCTTCACTTCATGACGCCAAAGAATAAGCAGCATAGTAGAGCTAGAATGATAACTGAGTACTTTTGGGATCCAGATCTACTCAAACAATAGGAACCTCAGCCAGTAGATGAGAGGAATGAGGACCCGCGATGAAGACCAATTCGTCACGTGACAGATTTAACGCCACAACCAGCGGGTAGTGCAAGGTGAGATAAACGGCCGTTATTAGCCGGGGAAAGGTTATAGGAAAAGAGGGCAGGTGTAAAATGTAGAGACAATAAGGAAAAAGAGAAAAAGACTATAAAATTTTCCAGGACGATCTGGAAAGAAAATAAGTGCTATGATATCCAAGAACCAACTGTGTATAACACCTTGCAAAGGGCCTGGCAAAGTAACGCCAGAGTATGGCCGCCCGACCATCACAGAAGAAGAAGATGCATGTCAATTGTTGTTGTTTGTTGGTAAGTTACCAGTTTAACTTGGTGTCTTTTTGTTAGTGAAGTGTTTTAGCACCGCTCCAAAGCCAATAAACAGTGTTAATGTCATGTTACGAATCTCCAAACTGCTTTCTGCTAACGTCAGGTTTAAGCTAGCTTTACTTATAGTAGCTAGACTAGCTACTTCTGACCTGTATTGTGTACCAACACTGAAGATCTGTAGTGCACTGGAGATCCCGGATGGTGTTTCTTAACTCCAGTAGAGGTTCTAGTATACAGGTGCGCCCCAGCTTTATCTTCTAAATGGTGCAACTGGAAAGAGATCTTCAGGGAATAGGATGTTCTAACTACCAGTACAGAGAGTTATCTAGGATGTAATCAGGGTCTGGAGACTAATCTATCATCGAGTGTCATCTAGGAGATCATCCGGATGGTGTTCTTTTTAACCATCCAGTCGCAGAATAGATTCTAGTAATACAGGATGGAGCTAATCTTCACATGGATGTATAAGGCAGAGATACCCGCGATGTACGTCTCACTCTAAAGAGTCAGTAATGTTCTAGAGTCACAATGGTGGAGCGTAGCGATTATGGGTAATACTAGCGATAACAGAAAAACTACCTCGGATCGGTAAATGACCCCAAACAGAGCCTAACAGCTGTCTCAGCCTAAGTTTTCACAAAAACCACGAGAAAATCAATGGCGACGCCCGGGTAACACTGCTGGAGACTACACGCGGCCCACACTTCCGAGTTAAATGGGAGATGTAGTGTTGGATAGTGCGGGTGTAGCTTCAATCAGGAATGAGACATACAGAAAGTAAATAATACAGGTCTGAAGGATTAATTAAAAGCATGAACTCGACTTAATAAAGAGGAATCATAGCTTATTTAAGGCAAAGACTAGCCGAGATTGCCATTAACAAGCTAAGGCTGTTTAATCATTTTTTTGCTATTCGGCAGGTGAACTGAGCAGCCAGAGAGTTCCCAGCAGCAGCAGCCTACTAAGGACGAGGGGATCCAGCAAATAATAATAGTTAACTGCAGTTAGGGGCACGTGCTAAACCAGCAAACACCTACTCTGGATGGTACAGCCCACCGGTTACTTAGACTGTAACTTGAACCGTGTAGATAGAAGATTAGATGAAGCTAAATGGTAAACTCTTGTGCTTAATCTCCAGTCCACCTCTATATCCAAGAAACCATTTGAATTCAAGTATAATCAAACCCTCACTAAGCCGTAGGTACCAGATGCCCTACTTTATTTAAGGTGGAATCAGCCAAAATCTTCCTAAAGGAAGCCATAGTCAGCCTCCACCAGGGGTGATCAAAATTTAGCTTCTTAGATGGATGCTGGCTTAGGCAGATGTGCCAGACCAGACAGGGATCACACGTTATCTAAGACTACCGTGTATGATTTTACGGTTTGTGCAGGTAAGACATCAAACAAACAGGCAAACTTTGCAGGAAACCCAGGGTAGGAAAAAAAACCCACGCTTAAGGAGGATGAGGATATTGAGCAGTGGAAATTGTTAACAGGATAAGAAAGAACTCTTAATTCCACATTTCCTCAAAAAGGTACTCCTTAATTCAGATCCTTGAAATGGTAAGACAGATTCAGACATTGTGTGGTGGTGTGTGATGTGGAAATGACTACATTATTGATAGGATTATGTGTTTTCTTACAGTGTTGGTGATGGAAAGCCAGGGCTCTGTGGTAGCAGCAACCACTCGGTTTGATCGGAAAGCCGGTAGAATTGTCAGCGGTGGAAAGACCGCCGGCACCTACTTCTAGTGACTTAGTCTACACACTCACGGACTACTACATCTGGCATCCGTCTGGCAGTCAGTCGCGCCCTGGAGATAGGGAAACCCAGACCCATGCAAGACTTAGTGACCAACCGATCAGCGGAAACCCGACATAACCAAACGACTAAAGTGGCCTTTGAGCAATCGGTACATAAGCCCAAACTCGACCTCCCTGGATGCCCCCGAGAGAGATAGCAATGCCCTAGCCCACTGCCCCTAGATTTGAACATTATTCGCTAGAGTTGCTTATACGTAACATCAGAAAAGTGCATGTTTCATATCCGGGATGGAGGCTATTTAAAATAAAGAGAAGACAAATCCCTACCGCATAAGACTAATCGGCAAATATACCGTAATCCCATAATCAAGCCTCAAACACTACCCCACCACTAAATTCCTAAAGAGCCCACACAACCCCGCCCCTACCCGCCTCCTCCCCCCCACCCTTAAAAGCACTATTCCGTCTACAGATAGCAACTCATGAAAGG
>JAMWET010006763.1:0-30000 GCA_024036415.1 Prochilodus magdalenae
GCCAAATTCAAACACGTGGGCTTCTTGCTCGTGCCAAAGCTTATCAATCAGCGCTACAAACCTGCAATTGACTGAGTGAAAACTGGAGCGGGCGATTATTTATAATCTCAGCTTGTCCAAGTGCTGAACACTTTACGTACAGTACAGTATGTCCCGGGTCTGCAAACCGGCTTCCCTATATAAGTCAGGCATTAACCCTACCGAAGCCTAGAGCTATCACTACATTCCATTTGCCATATGGATTTATCTTACATGTGACAATACATAATTAGGAAATGGATTTATTGCTGTGTACAGTCCTATATACATTTAATAATCTAAATTGACTGTATAAAAATTTTTGGGTGGTCATAAAGCCAAATCAATAAAACCAAATCATAATAAAAGGTATGAAAATGTAAGATCTCCGCTTGCTTCAACGAGGGCTACATAATTGTGATGAATAATAATAATAATAATAATAATAATAATATTAATAATAGTAATAATAATAATAATAATAACAATAATAATAATGATAATAATATTTTCTTAAATAATAATAATATATTGAAATAATCTACATTTATGCAATACCCAGAACATATCATAAATAATATAATATATTGTTGTTATTATTATTTATTATTATTATTATTATTAGTAGTATTTGTTATTATTATTATCATTATTATTATTATTATTAATCACCCAGCATAAAAGTGATTAACCAAAACCAGATTATTATATATTTTATTATTTGCTGTTTATTTACTGAACTGCTGTGCATGAACAAATTATATTTTGGCAACTGAAATGATCTAATATAGTTGATGCATCTTAAAGTTTTTCTACTGAGCTAGTTGTAAGCTAAATTTAAGATCATCTTACAAATTTCCAGACATTTTATTTATATACCTGTTTGAAGTTACTTTATAACACACATAATTGGGCCTAATTAAGGCTAATATTTTGGAAATAGGCTAAATTATCTGAGTGTTCATTTAAGTTAACTTACTAAATCTTACTAAAATGACAAGTTTTAAATATCTGGAAATAAAATCTTAAAATGAGATTAAAATGAGATACCATAAAAGATATCACCTACATATAAGGTAATGTTTCGCTAAATTTCCTTCGGGATCAATAAAGTATCTATCTATCTATCTATCTATCTATCTATCTATCTATCTATCTATCTATCTATCTATCTGTTTCTTACCATGATATGAATGAGCAAAAAAAAATTGTAAAAAATTTTCAATTACAAAAATATATCTTGGGAAGTAAGATTATCTTGTATGTATGATATTTTACTTTATAAAATAATGTTAGTTGGCAAGATACTTTATTTCCCAGTGGACATTTTACAGTAGTGTCTTGAAATACTGTATATACACAGAGGTAAATAAAGTGTATAATGTAAAAATGTATCTTGCCAAGTAACATTCTTATATGTAGTTGGTATTTTACTTAAATCTCTCTCATTTTATAATTTCAAGTAAGATATCAACTACATATAAGACGACATAACTTGCCAAGATTTTATATCAGTAATTTTACAGGAGTTTACTGAAATATATATCAGTAATAACAGCTTTACGCTGTGACTTCACAGGCCACCCATGATAACATCTGCCAGTTTTACTTGCCAAGATATCATTTTTGGAGTGTAATTTTTAGTGTGCATATTGCTCATTAAAGAACAGCAGGTCAAAAGGTCAAAAAGCCCATGTTTACCTAATGTCAGCTCGACGCCGGCCCACTCAGATCCTGCTCAGAACTCCTGAGGTATCATCATCACATATGTACATTAATAATACACATATTTATATCTCTGCCATTCAGGCTATCACTCATCATTCATAAATCCATACAGTATCAGACTCGGTGCTGAATAAGCTTTTACCGTTATGTCACCTGGCATCCAATCAGATCGCAGAACTGGAAGAATCAGCTCTACAAGCATGTTTTAATGTGGCGTGAAAAGCCACATCTCCAGCCAGTCAGAGCCCAAGCCATGAGATAAGAGAGTGCCATTGACGTGAGCCCGTCAGCACAGGTGTCTGCAATCTCTTCTCTCCACACGCCGTCACTCACCCCTCTTTTCACCCTATTCATTACTATGGAAACCAGCTGCAGCTCGATTGCTGGACTGCAGTGATTGGTGTCATTCCACAAATGACAGAGCACACGAGCGAGCGAGCGCTTTCACTCAGCGGCTGCAGAATGGAGTAAAAATGTCAGCATACAGATCACGAAGGCCCACTCTCATATCCAAATGTTAGTGCAGCTGCAGGTGAAGGAACCGGTGGGGGAGATATTAGGGTGACACTGCTAAAAATAAACCCTTGGCAAGTTAAATTCTTATATCTAGTTTATACATCATCGCTGTCCAAAGAAAAACATCTATCTCCATTTTTGTTGATTTTTACTTTCATGCCTCATATGATCACATGAGCTGATGTTTACACGGTGTGGAAATTTCATGAAGAATGGACCAACAGAAACGGCCCAAAACAGCTTGAAAAGACGTCTGGTTCCATTGACTTCCATTCAAATTAAATGAAGTTTTTGGGCTCTCCTGTAAAGCTGCCATTTGGGAGATACCTGTTTTTCTTTAGTAAAAACAGTAAAAAAAACAAAAAAATATCTTAAAATTCTCTTTCAAGATTGTTTTAAGCTCTCTTTAAGATTATTTGGTCTTTACAGATTTTTTAGTAGTTTTAGTAAGAATTTTTTACTAAATCATAATTTAAGAAATTAGCTTGAAACAGACCAAATTATTAGAGAATATAATGGGAGAATTTTGACTTACAAAAGTCTGGAAATAATAAAATCTTAAAATTCTCATTTTCAGTTTGTTGTAAGCTAACTAAGATATCAACTACATATTAAATCATTTTAGTTGCTAGGATATTTTTTTTAGAGTGTTCACAGAAATTTACTGAAACATATTAACAGTAAAATAGCAGGTCTACACCCTGGAGTTCACAGTCCGCACAAGATAACTGTGATATAGTTGATTTCTCCTTCATACTTGATGTCAAATTGCTATTAAGGCACCGTACCTTCCTAAAAACTAAACTACAGAATTAAGTGCTCGTTAAAGTCTATAATGTGAACGTGTGTCGTTCTGTACTGCACTGCAAAAAAAACAAAAAATCTTAAATCTACTTTATACAGTATATCTCAAAATTCTCACCATTATTTAAGATTGTTGTTAGCTAATTTTAAGATTATTCATGTTTTTATATTACATCACAAGAAAAAAAAAAGAAAGCACAGAACAAAACACACTCCCCATCCCCCAGCCATTGTAGTACCAGACATCATAACATCACATATACACAGACATAAAGCCAGGTTAGCATGGAGAGAGATAGATAAATAAATAAAAATCAATAAATATTAAAAAGAAAAATTAAAAATAAAACCCATGTTACATCGTCACACTACCTGCGTCCATATCCTCGATAAAGGTCAAAAAAAGACTGACAGATTTTAAAAAAACTTCGTAGTGGACCCTTTCAAAGGATATCTAATCTTTCCCAGTTTAAGATGACACACATATTGTTCTTGTTTTAACTTTAGAAAGACAAATTTTGCTTACTTTATGAATCTGCCTGAAACTGGCCAAATTATCTTTCTATATAGTGAGAAACTTCGACCTACTAAAATTATTTTAAACAAATACATGGAAATGTAGAATTTATCATTTTTAAACATATCTAGATCTATATAGCTAAATAGGTTTGAAAAAACGGTGCTACTAACTACATACAAGATCATTTCATTTGCCAAGATATCTTATTTTGTGTAGTGCCATAACTTCCCGGTAAGCCTGGCAGTTTGATTTCTCTTCCCCTGTTTATTTGTTTACAGAAAAATGTTGGCGACGCTTCCATATGTGAGGACATATACTGCTTATTTAATTGGATCTGTATCCAGTATCTCGTGCTAACTCTGTGAACACACTTAAGGTCAGTTCTCCAAACAAAGACCCAGGCCGATCCTGGGCTACATTAGAAGTTAATGATTTTCCAGTGAAATGCTTAGTCCTTCTGGGCAACACTGTGTTCGAAAACCTGTTATATCTCCGAGGATTTGATCTGTGGAGCAGAGCTGGACTGGACCATTACATGCCTAATTAGCCTGACTAAGTATATATAACGGGGGAAAAGTAAAACACCTGCTCGGGTTTTTGGCGATGAGCTGGAAATTGTTTTAAAAATCTACAGAATAAATGAAAGAGATGAAAACGGGCAGACTCAGAGCACTGTTACTCACATCCCCAATTTAAAATTCATTTCATTTTTTTATATGACTATTTTCTGATCTCACAATTACGCCTTAGAAAGACACGGACGGTTTACGTTAATGATGCTGCGTGTTAACTGTGCACCATCACTAACATTATACAGTATACATTCCTACATCATACTACATCATTTCCCACTAACAGGAAGTGATAAAGCTTGTGTCATACCAAGCCAGGCTTTGATAGGTTTCTTTGGCGGAGGGTTATTTCCACAACACACACACACACACACACACACACACACACACACACACACACACACACACAGACACACAGACACACAGACAGACACAGACAAACAAACACACAGACACACACAGACACACACAGACACACACACACAGACACAGACAACCACAAACACACACACACACACACACACACAGACGCACACACACACACGCACACACACACACACAGACAACCACAAACACACACACACACAGACAAACAAACAAACAAACAAACACACACAGATACACACACACACACACACACAGACAAACAAACACACACACACACACACATACACACACAGAGACACAGACACACACACACACACACACACACACACACACAGACACAGACACACACACACACAGACAGACAGACAGACAAACAAACACACACAGACACACAAACACACAGACACAGACACACACAAACACACACACACATACACACACAGACAAACACAAACAAACACACACAGACATACACACACACAGACAAACACAAACAAACACACACAGACACACACACACACAGACAAACACAAACACACACACACACACACACACAGACAAACACAAACACACACACACACACAGACAGACAGACAAACAAACACACACAGACACACACACACACACACAGAGACACAGACACACACACACAGACAAACACACACACATACACACACAGACAAACACAAACAAACACACACAGACATACACACACACAGACAGACACAAACAAACACACACAGACACACACACACACAGACACACACACACAGAGACAAACACAAACAAACACACACAGACACACACACACAGACACAGACAAACACACACACACACACACAGACACATACACAGACACACACACAGACAAACACAAACACAGACACACACACACAGAAAAACACACATACACACACACACTCACACAGAAAAACACACATACACACACACACACACACACACACACACAGAAAAACACACACACACACACACACACACACTCACACAGAAAAACACACACACACTCACACAGAAAAACACACACACACACACACACACACACAGACAGACACATACACAGACAAACACACAGACAAACACAGACACACTCACACAGAAAAACACACATACACACACACACACACTCACACAGAAAAACACACATACACACACACACACACACACAGAAAAACACACATAAACACACACACACACTCACACAGAAAAACACACATACACACACACACACACTCACACAGAAAAACACACATACACACACACACACACACACACACACACACACACAGAAAAACACACATAAACACACACACACACACTCACACAGAAAAACACACATACACACACACACACACACTTGAACTCACATTGTACCCCATTTCTGGTCCTGCTACCACCACAGCCACTGTCACATCACCCTCCAACGTAGCGGACATCAGAAGCTCCACCCATTTGGTCTCCTATTGCATTGTGAGACAATATTGTCCATCACCTGGTTCTAAGTGTGCACTGTGGGTTTTTGAGTGTACTCAACTTCGACATTCATTACTGTACTACACACTACATACTCAGACACTAGTTAGTATTTAGTGTGCCATTGGGACGCACCCTGTGGCTTAAGAACCGAGACATGTCCAAAGACAAAACAAGTATCTCTGAAACGGTATCTTTACAGGAGAGGCCAAAAACCTGGTTTGGTTGTAATGCAAGTCAGTGGAACCAGACGTTTTTCTAGGCCATTTCTGTTGGTCCATTCATCATGAAACCTTCACACGGTGTAAACAGCAGCAGCTGCGTACAAATGAAACATAAAAGTAAAAATTGACAAAAATAAATAAATAAAAATAAAGAAAAGATATTCATGTTTCTCTTTGGACAGCGACAATATGTAAATGAGCTCTATTCAAATAGTAATGTGAGATGAAACACTCCCTATAACTTCCTAACGCATGGGCGGGGCTAAAATGATGTAGGTCTAATGGGGTGAAGGAGGCTGGAATTGGACAATGCGTAAATAGTGCATGAAATTCTATTACTTCAAAAAGGCCAAGAGACTTCGGTTCTCTGGTACACGGAATCTTAAGCCTATCTAGACCGAGCGGGCAATTCCGATTTTCCTTTCTGACCGCAACCTAGAAAATCACTCCTCGGGTTCTTAAAGTAGACGGAGCTAAATCATTTGCAGGGAGTAGAGCGGACCCCCTGTTTACCACCTTCTCCTACATGTAATTTTCCAAATGTCAGTGCTTTTCGAAGTCATTCCGAGGTCACATCTCCCAAATCGGTGACAACGCAAGCAGCAAGCATTATTTAGAAGGTTCTACGAACGGCAGAAACGTCTACCGAGCTCTGACCGACCCCTGCTGGCTCACAGGCCTTTCTGCAGACTGTGGGTGAAAGGCACTTTTAAATCAGGGTAAAACGTCACTTTCTGTGCCATTCGGTGTGAAATGGTAAATCTACCGCACGCGGGGTCTGCATGACTTTCTAAAGGAGCACTAAAAGCCTTGAAGTAAAGCAAGGGTGCTTTAGGTCACTCGTCACAGCTCTGTAAGAACCCGTCCAGCCTCCAGAACAGTGCATGGTATAGGCGCTCATTCAGGGAACACAGCCTTCAGCCACGCGCTCTTCACATTCACTCAGGTTAGTTGACGGTGGAGCAAAGGGGCGCTGACTTCTCAGGGGCCCTCATGTCTTTGTGACCTTCTGGCTCCCCCTGTTAGTCCTGCTGTAGGAGCCAGGCCTGCCGGAGTCACTGCTGCACTCTGTTAACACCATACAGTGTGTTCAGGTCTGTCAGAGCTAACAGCCTGTCTGATCTCTCTGTCTGAGCTGAACTGCTGCCCATCCTGTGTGGCCTGATGCTGGTACTACCACTGCTCTGACTGGGAGCCACTGCTCGCCTTTAACCACCACGGAGCTCCTGGCTGTCCTGCACTATGGAGGCTTGGCCTGCGTCCTGCTGACCCATCTGATGACCCGACTGCTTAACTACAGACTAATCAGACATTCATTCCTCCACCTTACAAACACTGAACTTATATCTGGTGTTGACCCGAGATGGATGGGTTCCCCTTTTGAGTCTTGGTTCCTCTCGAGGTTTCTTCATATTGAGCTGAGGGAGCTCTCCTTGCCTCTGTGGCCCTTGGCACGCTCACTGGGAGACCAGATTCTTTGTAAAGCCGCTTCGTGAGAACATCTGTTGTAGAAGGCCCTTATTAATAAATGATGATTAATGATTTACAGGAACTTGAAGATGAATGCACCGAGCTGGGAATCACTGTTGACTGTTGGTTTGAAGGGATGGGCAATTACATATATGCAATTGGCATATATAATGTCATACGCTGTGTACTTCATTAAGTACAGAAAAGCAATCCGGATGCATGTAGTTTTCTAGATGTGATTTGTGGCTGAAGGTATGTATGTGTAATGCCCCTCCCTAAGTCCTCAGTTCAGGTGTGCATATATGCATATGTATATAATGATGATCACTGGCAGTAGAATGGGTTGTACTGGAGAGCTGAGGGACTTTTAACACGATATTATAGAACGGCCTTTTGCACTGCAAAAAATGGCTTACCAAGTTAATATTGTATTTTTTTTTATTTTAAGATTATTTTAAACTCATTTTGAGATTATTTTACTTGCTTCCCTATACTTTACACAAGTTTTAAGTGATTTTAGTAAGCTGGATTTTTTCGATATACTGCCAGATAATTTTCCTGGTTCAAACAAATTCCTTCAAATAAACTAAATTATTTGTCAAAATAATGTGAGACCTGTTGGTTCTTTAAAATGACTTAAAACAATGGAACAAATCTCTCTCTCTCTCTCTCATTACTTGTATATATATAATACTGTATATATACTACATGGCAATATGATAAACTTAAAATGAGAATTTTAAAATATCAGCTAGAAATAAAATAATTTTACCTGCCAGTATATCAATTTTTGCAATGTACCACAAGTCAGTACATGAAACTGATGTAGCTCAGCGGGTTGGTGTAGCTCAGCGGATAACACCACTACCCACCACGGAACCACCACCACACGTGGGAGAATGGGGTTTGAATCCCGGTCTGGGTGACTATGCTGTGCTACACCAATAAGAGTCCTTGGGCAAGACTCCTAACCCTACACTGGTCCACTTGTAATTGCTAACCTTGTAAGTCGCTCTGGATAAGAGCGTCAGCTAAATACGATAAACAAAACTATAGTTATGTTAGAGCGGCTCTAAGCCCCTTTAAGTGCTATTATTGTGACACCAAAGCATCTACACTTAAAAACGTGATATGGTAACGTGGCAGGTACAATTATCTTACATCTCGTTAATGTCTTGAATTTTATTTCATTTTGAGATTGTTATAAGCTAATTTGAAGATTAAGATTCTTATTTCCAGATTTTCTTTTGACTTGTTTTAAGTGCTTTTAGTAAGACAGTAGGTTCTCTCACTATATAAGGAGATAATTTTGCTTACTTTAGTAATTTAGCTTGAAACCAATTTATTGGTCAATAAAGTTAGAAAAATCTAGCTTATTAAAATGACCTGAAATAAAAAAGTTAAATTAAAATGAGGAAAAAAGAGTTTACAGTGATATATACACTACATACAAGATCTTTTTTTTTTTTTTTTTACTTGCCAAGCTAGATACATGCCAAATCCAGGCGTGTTATATGAATGTTATTTATTTCATTTTTGTGTTTTTCTGTTCGAATTTTTTTTCATTGCCAGATAAGCAATTAAATTAAGAACCTTAGACGCCTACAACTCATGCACAGGACTGTACACCCAGCCCTTAAAGGTTTAAGGGATTAAGAGCTACGCTGCTGAAAACAGTTCACTAAAGGGTTAAACGGTATTGAGCTTGTCTCCTCCACAGCTTCAGCACCGTCCACAAACTCTGACCCGTCCAGGGTAACGGAACAGAGGCTCTGTGCCTGGCAGCAAGTCGCTGCCCATTGTGCAGGCTGACGATAAGGCTGGTGGTCGCTGGGTAGTGTGGCGCAGTGCGGTAAAATAACATAGCCTGAACACAGCAGTGCTGATCCAGAATGACTGAGCAAGGATTATATGGACACGCCCATCTGGGGAGGAGGGGGGTCAGCTGATACTTAGAGACTTCCACAACATACCAAACTCACTGTACACCTCAGATATCTCCACAGTCAGGGACGGGTCAGCCAGGGACGGGTCAGCCAGGGACGGGTCAGCCAGGGACGGGTCAGCCAGGGATAGGTTATTAAGGAAGGGGTCAGCCAGGGTTGATTAGGTATGGCTGGAATAGTTAGTGCTGATTGGGTGGGGCTGGATTAGTTAGGTTTGGGTCTGTCACTGGGTCAGTCAGGGATTAGCAGGTTAGGGCTGAGTCGATCAGAGATGGTTTGGTTAGGGCTGACTCCCAGCTTGCGCCAGCCCTAACTGACTCAGTTCCGACAGACCCATCCCAGATAAGGGTTAGTCAATCCAGGATGGGCCAGTCAAACATTCCAGTCCCAGCTGGGTCAGTCAGAGCTGGACGGTTAGGGCTGGGTCACTCACGGTTAGGTCCAGCAAGGGTCAGTCCAGGATGGGTAAGCCCGGTTTGGGTCTGTCACTGGGGCAGTTTGGGTTTGGTAGGTTAGGGCTAGGATAGTGCTGAGGTAAGGCTAGGTAAATCAGACATGGGTCAGTTAGGGCGGAGTCGGTTAAATAAGGGCCAGTTAGGGAAGAGTTTGTCAGGGTTGAGTCAGTTAGGGATAGAGCTTGTCAGTCAGGAGTTGGTCAGTCAGGGATGGGTTAATAAGATATGGGTCAGTCAGGGCTAGGTATGAGCAGGCTAGTTAGGCTGGGTCTGTCAGAGCTGGGTCAATTCTGGATGGGTAGGTCAGGGCTGGGTAGGTTAGGTTTGGGTCTGTCGCTGGGTCAGTTATGGCTGGGTTAAGTAGGTTAGGGCTGAGATAGGGCTGAGGTACGGCTAGGTCAGTTAGGGCTAGGTCAATCAGATTTGAGTCAGTTAGGGCGGAGTTATCAGGGCTGGTTTGTTTTTTCACAAGCCTATTCAAATTCACGCTGGTAACGAAGGTTTACAACAGTAGCTGTGTATTCTCTTCAAAAGTGTCTTCTCTGTCGCAGCCCCTTAGATATAGAGGTATGCTGACCAGGGGTGACCAGGGGTGACCAGGGTGCCCAAACATCATCATCTCTCCTGGTCTTAAATATGATCCCTGTTCTACTACTTCGGTTCAATCTTGAAAATCTTGCTTCAGTAATGAAACTGCAGACCTGAAAGACCACCCGGATCTGAACCTTCACACTTACTAATGAGGCTCCACTAAAGATAATGAGCCGTCCACGAAGTCCATTACAAAGAAAATGAGATGTTTAACTTTAACATAATTAACTGTCCAGACTATTAAAGACAAACCCGGTCAGGGTGTTAAAGTGCAGGTCAACTTCGAGGCCCAGCAGTATGGAATGTTTCACAGCAGGAATCTGGATGGACTTCCGAGCTCTAATCCAGGAACTCAGTGGAGCTTCTTGAAAAAGTTAATGGATCAGGCTGGATTGGCAGTGCTGGAGGACAGCCACGGGAGATAACACTCACTCAGACACCGGTGCAAAGGGCCAACCGGCCTACCGCACCGCAACACCGCACATTGGTTAGAATAAAAGCATGTAGCCAGAACAACGTTTGTGGAGTATATAATCAATACCAGGTTTGGGGAGTATACAATCACTACTACTTTTGGGGAGTATATAATGACTACTACATTTGTGGAGTATATAATCCCTACCACATTAGGCGTATATATAATCAATACCAGGTTTGTGGAGTATATAATCAATACCATGTTTGTGGAGTATATAATTAATACCATGTTTGTGGAGTATATAATTAATACCACGTTTGTGGAGTATATAATCCCTACCACGTTTGTGGAGTATATAATCACTACTACGTTTGTGGAGTATATAATCACTACCACGTTTGTGGAGTATATAATCCCTACCATGTTTGTGGAGTATATAATCCCTACCACGTTTGTGGAGTATATAATCACTACTACGTTTGTGGAGTATATAATCACTACCACGTTTGTGGAATATATAATCACTACTACGTTTGTGGAGTGTATATTCACTACCACGTTTGTGGTATATATAAAGAATACCACGTCTGCGATTGTGCATACTTTTATAAGGACTTGTATTTGATGTAAAGTTATCACTGTCGTGATTATTATTGCTGCTCATCATCACCTGTATATCACCTGTACACCTGTATCTTGTACTGACTGCCAACATCACCATACTTCTCATGCCCTGACCAGCCCATACCATCAGTATTTACTTCGTCAGTAGTAAATAGATAAGATCGTCAGTCCTTATGTAACTGGTAACTGTGTAATACAGATCTGTGCAATTACACATGTAAAGTATTCTTCTGTGTAGTTTTTCCTTAATAATAGAGATCATTTGTTTATTTTATCATTTTGTATACTTTGTATATCTTGAACTTTAGTCTACCTTTTGCTCTGTATCTGTTTACTGTATGTTCTGATGTAACAATGCAAATTGTCCAGACTGCCATGTTTGCTGACCCAACATGCCAGATATCTCGGCACCCCTAATGGAGTCCTGTGATAATCCATCCCATGCAGCTTGAACATCCTCACACAGTTCCTGCAGATGGTGCGGTAGGGGTGGAGGTGGAGAGACACCAGGCCTTCTGGACATGTGACATCAAATCGTTTATCTTGGTGCTGAACATGGTGTCTCCACACACGGATTCGTTGGGCGTCTCCACCAAGACTAAAGCGGGACTCGTCACTGAAGATGACCCGCTGCCGTTCTGAGTCACTCCATGACAGTCTGGTACGACACCACTGCAGTCTTTGGTGACGGTGACGTGGTGTTAAGGACAGTCGTGGTAACGGTCTGTGTGCATGTAGTCCTGCGTGGTGCAGCCGTCTGCCAACGGTGCTGCACTAACAGGATGACTCATGGAGGACACCACTGCTTACTGGATGTCTGTAATAGTGGCTGCTGTGTCAGTCAGGTACAGAGATAAGGGTTGTACTTGCTTACGTCACATGTGCAGCCGTGCGTGAAACTTTCCTATTGTCTCACAAACTCAAACCTACACATCTAGTTTCACTCTTGACATTTGATGCTTTCTGGGTGTAGCTATTCTTTTGATGTGGAGTGTATATGATGTTCATTTTCTAAAATAAAAGTCTCTGTGCACTTATATGTATTTACATAAGGAGATTCCAATTACTGTGATTTTGTATGTAGGGATCAAAATGTGGATCTTGGGCCAGATTGGGGCTTTTTGTTCTGTCTGGAATTCAATCTTCTCTAAAAGCCTCCACAAACCTCCACAGAATGTACAGACTTCACACCAACTGAAGGTTCTTCAACCTTTCTGGAGCAACTATGGAGACTATGCAGCCTGTTGAATTCACACTCCAAACAATAGGGGGCAGCATATATCACCAGTCAGTTGTGTCCACACCTATGATGACCTGGGTGGTCCGAAGGTGTCCACCTCCCAAGCGGGTCTATCTTGTCTTTAGATATACAGAGTAGCTGACAGTTTAAAATTCTGATAAATAAAAAAACAAACAAACAAACAAAAAACACAAAAATGTTTGAGATTTTTGGACCCCGATACATGCCAATATACTTCACACTATAGATTGCATATGACAGTGCCTCGCTATCTCTGACGTTTATTCAGCCCATGATGACAGGGACCTAAAATGTTGGTCTGAATGGAGTTTTGAAATTTTAAGTTTTACATTATACAGCCTAACTCATTCATCTGTAGGTGGGAAGGACGGTTACTCACATGTCAGTGTCATCTTCCCTCATACCAAACTGACTGTAATGAAAAAAGCCTGGCTGAGGAGGAGGGAGGTGGAGGAGGAGCGGGAAAAGAGCAGCACTTTACTGTCCTCTCGCGACACATTTGTTTTCGCCAGTGAAGCGGTGAGGGCAGGTGGCCCGGGATCCCAGAAAAGTCATTAACTCCTGATATAAACCCAGACTGGTTGAATCCATTCTGTCCACTTCCATTACTCCAAATTAAAAGCACGCCATGGCCAGGGCTCGCCCCAAGGGGGGGGAGCCGGCCTGTCAAGCCCAACTCAAAATCTGGAGACGGAAAAAAATAAAAAACGGTAATTGATGAGCCACATGTCCATATGCCATACAACATCACTGCTCAGATACATAGCTGATTATTTTTCAAAACCTCCATAGGACCGCATTCTGTATATAATATCAACCTTGTACAGTATTATGTATTTCCATCTGTTTAGGAATTCTTACTTGCCTACGCTGCAAAAATATGGCAATCTCCCAAAGTGTGAATGGACCTTAAAATATAGTTATTGTTATCTCATATTTCATATAATGGACACTGGCAGGTAAAGAAACCAGAACATCGTTCGAAACGTACTTACATATTTTATATTTACTTAAAGCAGATTATTACACTGAAGCACCAAACAGTGAAGGACTCTTACAGTGAACTAAAACAAACAGAAATATCTAGAAATACAGAGTTCTTACAGCAGTTTCAATAATGTGGAATAATGTACGGTATTTTTGAATAAAATTCATAGTATACCGTAATTCTGTCCAATATAAAGAAATAATTCCATATGAATGTTATTAACATTTAAATTTTATTAATATTTAAACAAAATTGTTTACCAGTGATAGTGAATGGACCAGATGTCTACCTTCTGGTCCACACCAAGAAAATTACCTACACTGTGCGAAAAATGAATATCTTGTATTTTGAGCTGAGTACAGCTTAAATATTCTAATTATTTGAGGATGTTTGGTCAGTTTCAGTTTTTATGATTTATCTGTTTATAGTACCTTTAAGGACTTTTTTTTTTTGTTATTTAAACTAGTCCTAAGGTTGCTACTCTGAAAAGCCAGTCACTTGTCACTTTTGTTTAACAGATCACAGTGGAGCATTTTTTTCAAAAAGTAATTAAAAAACATTATCTGGCAAATCAGTGATAAAAACTGGCTTACTGAAATTTCACAACCCCAATAAAAGTCAGAAATGAAAATGTTGAAAATGAGTCTTAAAATGAGAATTTCCACGATTTTTCAAACATTTATTTATTTATTATTGCCAAAAATCACACCCAGTTGATTATATCTTAAAATTCTTATTTCTAGATGTTATAAGCACTTTTTACGAATTCAAGTGACTTTCGCTAAGCTTAAATATTCTCACTTTTTACTGGAGATAATTTGACCTGTTTCAAGCTAATTTCTTAAAATAAACAAAATTATATTGCCAATTTAGTGAGAAAATGTGGTTTCTGAGAAAAAAAAAAGTTTTAAATAAGTCTGGAAGCATAAAATTTATAATCTTACTATGAATTCTGAAAAATGTAATTCATTACAATTTCATATATATATATATCTATATATATATATATATATATATATATATATATATATTTATATATATATATAAATTCCTGCCATGAACTGGAAAAAAAATCCTGTTTCAAACAGTATGTAAATTTCATGATGATGGACCAATAGAAATGCTCCTCCAAAACATGCTTACTAATATAAATCTCCTTTAACTTTTAAAGTTACATAAACATCATCACTGGGGGGGGTTTCTTTATTATACCCTGCTTGTTATTCTGGCACCTGAGCATAGTTTACTCGAACATCCAGAACTTTGATTTCAGTGGAACCCGTTGCAGTGGGAAAACTGAAACTAATGTATATAAATAATATAAGACACAATAAAAATACAAGCAGAAATCATTTACTAACGCACAATCCACTGGACTGCGACTTACTCACACAAACAAAGCGTCTGGAGGGTTTACGCAAGCAGATGGAGCTAGATAAATAAGAGGACATCAAACAGGTAGATCTGACTAGGTTGAGAAAATGGCTACCTCCAATCATGTGACTGACAACCCATGTGACTTTTACCAACCAATTGGAGCATCCAAACAACCAGGCTAGGAGAAGTGGCCTGTAGAGGGTGCTATGTTTTTCTTTCTCGATATGACGAGTCACCATGTTTAAGGTGGTAGTAAATTCAGGCGTTTTATTTACGACTGGGACATACACTGGGACATACACTCTGCAACTCTAGGGGGAGCCCATGAGCTAAAACAACAAATTTACACAAAATGTTCCCCCTTAAAAATATTAACACCTCCACCAGCACCAATAACCGCTGGGACTGGATTGGGCACCGACTGGACAAGATTCTGGATGTAGCCACATCAGTTTTCAGACACTCTTACAGCAAAGGATTGGTCCAGATTTGGTGGATGCCTTCCCTGGCACAGTTCCGAGGAGAATTCCCTGTAGACTGGGATTGTATCCACTGCTGGTAGACCCGTATGACCGTACGCTTCCATACACCTGCAGATTCAGCTACTTCCTTCACACTATGGGTCTGTTGGTTTGTCCACGCCCACATGGCGTCCCTCCTTTTAGCCAATCATTAACATCTGCTCTGGAGCCATTTTCCACACATGGAACGAGACATTCCCTGCACTGTAGCACCTCTTCCCAATCTATGACTGTATTCAACATGGTATACTACATACTACTTATGCAGCCCACTCCAAGTATAAATGTGGGTGTAGCGATTGTAGTGGGGTGGCTATGGCTGTATTCAGAATGGCGCAGTACTATACCGCACACTGTATTCGCCCCCTGTGTGTGGTACACAGTACAGTAACACGTTCTGGCCTACAGTGTAGTATACTAATACAGTCACATGACCAGTTACCTCACATTTACCTCAGAGCTGTTATTACTGTATCCACTGTTTAGAGCTAGCTGCTGCTAACGCTGCTCAGTTCACCTGAAATACGGTTAGACTAGCTGTTAGCTCCCCTCGGCTACTTCACTCTAAAACTGATCCTCTAAAGCGAGTTAATCTTTTATTAATCTTCAGACCTGTATATTTAACTTTCTGAGGCTCATTCTGATGAACACATACCCCCCTACAGTCACTACACCCACATTTATACTCGGAGTGGGCTGCGTTTAGCTTCCCAGTGTTAGCCACCGCCATTTTCTCAGGCTGAAGCAGGTTGAGAGCCGCGGTGCATGATGGGATACAGTACACCATGAAGATAGCTCCCCCTGTATACTAGAACCTCTGACTGGAGTAGAACACCATCTGGGTATCTCCAGTACACCATGAAGATAGCTAGAACACTAGAACCTCTGACTGGAGTAGAACACCATCCGGGTATCTCCAGTACACCATGAAGATAGCTAGAACACTAGAACCTCTGACTGGAGTAGAACACCATCCCGGGTATCTCTGGTACACCATGAAGATAGCTCCCCCTGTACTCTAGAACCTCTGACTGGAGTAGAACACCACTTTTAGGCATTTAGTACATGAGTAGTGTGTAGTATAGCATTTCAAATACAGCCTATGAATCCCCACAGTAATTAATAGCCTCATCATCCTCATCCAGCGCCATCTATAGGACCCAGAAGTTACTACCAGTTGAGCGTATATTGAATAATTTAAAGGTATATGCTCTGGGTAAAGTTAAAACGAAATATGAATGTGTTTTAATGAGATTTGTTTGGACCTTTAATAGTGTAATATGTTTAAACTGGACCTATTACCATCAACGTCAGGTGTTCCATTCCCAATCTCATTACGTGTCATACCAGGATGGAATGCAATAACACACTTGTTGCCTTGACAGGTGGCTTGATAGATTACGGCTTGGTCTCCAGGGGCTTATTGATGTTGGCTGAAAATGATTTATGTACACCGAATGAGATCTATAAGGACATACACATAGCGATATGTGAGTTCTCCAGCCTGCATGACGTTCAGCAGGAAGCCTGTCTGTGAGCGCCACAGCACAGCAACAAAAACACGTGCTGCAGCGTGCTGGTGAACGGAGGAGTGTCAGGTGGGTCCAATGTTCTTACGCTCCTACATGTCAGGAGGACTGGAACCCCTTCAAATAAAGGTTCCTAAACCTTCCTACATACACCCACTGACTGACAGATAGGTCCTATGAATAAATTACTTTACATTTATTTATGGTCTATATAACCCGACATGCTATGAGAGATAGTACTAACCCCCTAACACATACATTTACACTAAACCCCTAACCCCTACATGTACACTAAACCCCAAACCTCTACATTTACACTAAACCCCAAATCTCTACATTTACACTAAACCCCCTTAACCCCTACATTTACACTAAAAACCCTAACCCCTACATTTACACTGAACCTCTACATTTACACTAAACCGCTAACCCCTACCTTTACACTAAACCCTAACCCCGACATTTACACTAAACCCTAACCCCTACATTTACACTAAACCCCCTAACCCCCACATTTACACTAAACACCTAACCCCTACATTTACAGTAAACTCCTAACCCCTACATTTACACTAAACCCCTAACCCCTACATTTACACTAAACCCCTAACCCCTACATTTACACTAAACCCTCTAACCCCTACATTTACACTAAACCCTAACCCCTACATTTACACTAAACCCCTAACCCCTACACTTACACTAAACCCCCTAACCCCTACATTTACACTAAACCCCCTAACCCCTACATTTACACTAAACCCCTAACCCCTACCTTTACACTAAACCCTAACCGCTACATTTACACTAAACCCTCTAACCCCGACATTTACACTAAACCCTAACCCCTACATTTACACTAAACCCCCTAACCCCTACATTTACACTAAACACCTAACCCCTACATTTACAGTAAACTCCTAACCCCTACATTTACACTAAACCCCCTAACCCCTACATTTACACTAAACACCTAACCCCTACATTTACACTAAACCCCTAACCCCTACATTTAGACTAAACCCCCTATCCCCTACATTTACACTAAAACCCCTTCCCCCTACATTTACACTAAACCCCTAACCCCTACATTTACACTAAACCCCTAACCCCTACATTTACACGAAACCCTAACCTCTACATTTACACTAAACCCCCAACCCCTACATTTACACTAAACCCCCTAACCCCTACATTTACACTAAACACCTAACCCCTACATTTACACTAAACCCCCTAACCCCTACATTTACACTAAACACCTGACCCCTACATTTACACTAAACACCTAACCTTTACATTTACACTAAACCCCCTAACCTCTACATTTTCACTAAACCCCATAACCCCTACATTTACACTAAACCCCCTAACCCCTACATTTACACTAAACCCCTAACCCCTACATTTACACTAAACCCTAACCCCTACATTTACACTAAACCCCCAACCCCTACATTTACACTAAACCCCCTAACCCCTACATTTACACTAAACACCTAACCCCTACCTTTACACTAAACCCCCTAACCCCTACATTTACACTAAACCCCTAACCCCTACATTTACACTAAACCCCTAACCCCTACATTTACACTAAACCCCCTAACCTCTACATTTACACTAAACCCCATAACCCCTACATGTACACTAAACCCCTAACCCCTACATGTACACTAAACCCCAAACCTCTACATTTACACTAAACCCCAAACCTCTACATTTACACTAAACCCTAACCCCTACATTTACACTAAACCCCTAACCCCTACATTTACACTAAACCCCAAATCTCTACATTTACACTAAACCCCCTTAACCCCTACATTTACACTAAAAACCCAACCCCTACATTTACACTGAACCTCTACATTTACACTAAACCCCTAACCCCTACCTTGACACTAAACCCTAACCCCTACATTTACACTAAACCCCCTAACCCCCACATTTACACTAAACACCTAACCCCTACATTTACAGTAAACTCCTAACCCCTACATTTACACTAAACCCCCTAACCCCTACATTTACACTAAACCCCTAACCCCTACATTTACACTAAACCCCCTAACCCCTACACTTACACTAAACCCCCTAACCCCTACATTTACACTAAACCCCTAACCCCTACATTTACACTAAACCCTAACCCCTACATTTACACTAAACCCCCTAACCCCTACATTTACACTAAACCCATAACCCCTACATTTACACTAAACCCTAACCCCTACATTTACACTAAACCCCCAACCCCTACATTTACACTAAACCCCCTAACCCCTACATTTACACTAAACACCTAACCCCTACATTTACACTAAACCCCCTAACCCCTACATTTACACTAAACACCTAACCCCTACATTTACACTAAACCCCCTAACCCCTACATTTACACTAAACACCTAACCCCTACATTTACACTAAACCCCCAACCCCTACATTTACACTAAACCCCCTAACCCCTACATTTACACTAAACACCTAACCCCTACATTTACACTAAACCCCCTAACCCCTACATTTACACTAAACCCCTTAACCTCTACATTTACACTAAACCCCATAACCCCTACATTTACACTAAACCCCCTAACCCCTACATTTACACTAAACCCCCTAACCCCTACATTTACACTAAACCCCCCAACCCCTACATTTACACAAAACCCCCTAACCCCTACATTCACACTAAACCCCCTAACCCCTACATTTACACTAAACACCTAACCCCTACATTTACACTAAACCCCTAACCCCTACATTTACACTAAACCCCCTAACCCCTACATTTACACTAAACCCCCTAACCCCTACATTTACACTAAACCCCTAACCCCTACATTTACACTAAACCCCCTAACCCCTACATTTACACTAAACCCCCTAACCCCTACATTTACACTAAACCCCAAACCTCTACATTTACATTAAACGCTAATACCTAAATGTACACCAGTGTGCTTTAATGAAATGGAATATCATGATTTTGTGTGTGTACAACTGTTCAAAGCCGTGTTAGCTAGTCTGGCTAGCAGTTTTAAGTTCTGCTCTAGTTGGCACTATGACACAGTCAATACTATAGCATTTGGTAGATTTGGGTGGTGTTATGACTGTTATGATTGTTTTGTTAGTAATAAAATGGAATGTTTAGTCATTAGGTTTAATAAAATAGATGAATTAAGATTCACTCAAAGTCTGAGCTCAGTTAAAGGTCCTGACTTTCAGTAGAACCATCCAAATACAACAGCATGAGCTCTAATTCAGTACTTTATAAATAATAAATTTATTTCACTAGAATGTGTTAATCTGTAGCTCTAATTCTCCAGTCGAGCCAGTGTTTAAGTTAATACCTGCATCTGCTAATTATAATCCAGCACACTCATTTCAGTCAGTCTTTCATCCCTCATACCTCTTCCCACTCTCCTAACTGACAGAGAGGTGCTGAGGCACCAGCTACGCACATGTGTAGGCCATCCAGGACTGTGATAAGGAAATCTCTCTTATTGTATTCTATAGAATGAATGCAATCACAAACTACCACTCAGTGAGAGCACACGTTTGAAGAGCTGCGTCCTCGTTTTGCTCTGTGTCAGCACCGCTACAGAGAGAGGCACAGATCTCTATCACTCTCTTCATTACGCCAATGTGGTTTCATCAGTAACTCAATTTCCAGTGTTGGCGTGATGTGCTGCTGGGAGCTTTTCTTTCCTAACAAATGAATTCGGACCATCACCTGCTGTAAAATACACGTGGTACATCAGATTATTAATTAGACAATAAGCAACAAAGAACAAATGTGTGTGCCCAGGTGTGTTTTCTCCCACTGGTTTATGGGAGAATATTACTTTGGGTCACACAGAGCAGTGGTTTCTCGAACTGGTCCTCGGTGACCTCCAGATCAAGTTTTTGCTTACACTGCCAAAAAAGGTCATCCTGTGATGTGAAAATAATATGAGTTGGGGTCAGGACAAGTACATATCCAAATTTTCAATTTCCATATTACAAATTTTATGACTGTTGTAGGCTTATAATAAAATTAATTGACTTTTTTTATGTTTAGTAAGATCATTTGATTTCCTAAAATAATTTGACCTACTTAAAACGAGTAAAAATAAAAATATTATATTCTATTATAAGCTCACAACAATCATAACATGAAATTTTGGAAATTGAAAATTTGGATATTAACTTCACTTGACTCCACCTCTTCAAAAATTGTATCTTGGCAAGTAAAATGATCTCATATCTACTTAAAATATATCTAGTTATATCTCTTAAAGTTCTCGTTTTGTGATTGATGTAAAATACATTTTTGATTATTATTTGTATTCCAGATATTTTTACGTTTTAGGTGAATTTTGGAAACTGAATTTTAAATATAGTGAGAAATTCGATCAAATTTGATAAAAACAATCAAGAAAATGATTTGAAATATGTCTTGGCTGATTAATAAATTTGAGGTAAGTGGAAACCATGTACATTTGATTTGCCAAACTTTTTCATTAAACTGGAAACTTGAAGCCAAACAGGATTTACACCAGTGTTCTAGACTTGGACCATTAAGGCGATCTTATGTCTAGTTTATATGTGGTTGGTTGGTATATATGTCTCAAGTCTCAAGATTGTTGTAAGGTTTAGGATCATTTCACTTTAATTTATAAGTGACCCAGCTGTTCTGACTATACTGGTAGATGATTTTGTGTTTTTTCTAAGGAAGGTGATTGAAACAAGTGAAGTTATCTGCCAGTTTAGTGAGAAAATTTGCCCTATTAAATTACCTAAATCAAGTACAGGTACTGGAATTAAATAAATAATCTTAGAACGATCTTACAACATCAGTACTTTATGATATATCATAAATTTTTATTTTTTTGTAGTGCAGGTTTATTCTTGACGTACACTGCAAAAATTATATATTGACAAGTAAAATGATCTTATATCTAGTTGATAAATCATACAATTCTCATTGTTGTAAAACCATTTTAAGATTATGTATCTTCTTTATAATCTACTTGTTTTAACCCACAGTAGCCAAATTTATCACTAGACTGGCAGATTTTTTGCTTATTTTAAGAAATTTGTTTAAAACAGCCCAAATTATCTCTGAATATACAAAAAATTGGCATACTCACTTAAAACAAGTAAAAAACATTCTGGAAATAAATAAATAATCTTAAAATGATCTTACAACAATCTCAAAATAAGAATTTTAGGATATTTCTATTGGATATAAGATTATTTTACTTGAAAAAGATATGATTGATGATAAAAATGATATTTTGTCAAGTATGAGGATCTTGTATCTGGCTGATATATCTTAAAAATCTTAGATAGATAGAAAATCTATTTTCAGGTTTAATGTAGTTGTTATAAGTAATTTCAGGAAGCCAAAATTTCTCACTATATTGGCAGATAATTTTGTTTATTGTAAGAAATTTGCATAAAACAGGCCAAATTATCTGCCAATATAGTAAGAATGTTTGGCTTATTCACAATAAATAAGATAAATAATCTTAATTAGTCTACAACGAGCTAAAAATGAGAATTTTATGATATTTCAGCTAGATATAAGATCATTTCACTTCCCAAGATCGCATTTAGTGCAGTGTAGCTACAAAAGAGCAGTCTGTGGGCGGGGCATGGATGGATGGTTTTGAATAAGAATAAGAAACATGGCCTTATGACATTAGCACGATGGAGGCATCCTATCCCGAGCCGTATGTATGCTGCCGTGACGTCCCCTGCTATTCTCGGCTGGTGAGAATAGACACCTGCTTGTTTTCCTTTTGCTCTCAAGCTTGGGTTTTTTTTTCTCCTCCGTTCAAGTGGCCTGTGAGTAGCTTTGTTGATCGCCCAGCAACAGACACGCCAGCCCTGTCTTTAGCCTTTCAGCGAAAGCGGAAACCCAGCACCGAGCCTCTTCTGGAGGGGCTTGATGCAGCCTACCTGACTGCCTTACCAATGAAGAGCAGCCACATTCGGGGGCCTGGAGTGTCACGCATAAATGGATGTGACATGGCATGCCTTGTTTTCTCCGCCTGGATGAAAGAAAGGGACGATTTTGCTCTGCTTTTTTCTGGCCTTGCTGTGTCATATTCCCATAGCCATGTTCAATACCTCGGCCGGTGAAAGCACGGGACAAATTAGCCGTAATCTCTCAGGCACACAAGAATGGCCATTGTGCCGTCCCGCGGTGTGCTCCTCTGGCACTGGTCGGAGTACTGTATAGAGAAGTGAGGGAGAAGGTCTTTGGTATTCCGTACGTGTCTAGGCCGTGTGTATACACTGGAAAGAGGCGAAGCTCTCATTAGGAGAGACTTCTGGTGTTTCGATGAACACTGTGGATCTTTATCCTTCTCCATTCTACTGGAGGTGGCAAAAAAAATTCTTTGGAGCGACTGAAGAACCACTTTCGGCTCCCTGTAGAACCTTTCAATTGATGGCTATTTAAAGAACCATATGTAAAGGAGACGTCAGTGGGAGGAACCTTTAAAGAACCTTAAAGAACCTCCATGTAATGATGAGGCATTAGAGTTACTATCCTAATAGGGTTTCCCGCAGCCAGTCTATTAGGCCTACATAATCGACCCTCATCACTGAACCCATAGCTGCACCCGGAAGGAATCAACCGATGGGAATGAAACTTGGTGGGTGGGTTTGACATCATGAGACATGCCAATGGTTCAAGTGACTCCAGCAAGGCCAGATGGGCCTTATCGCTGTAGCAGACTGCTGTTGTGGTGATGGCATCCTTTGCCTTAGGGAAGAGTTCCAAAGCAGGCCAAGCAGGTGGAAGAGTTTAAGGGGTTGCATCGTAGGGCTGCCATAGTGCAGTGTTGGTGGCCGTGGATGGAAGAAGGCACACATGAAGAACATGGGAGACCTACATGAACTACGGAGAGAGAAAACATTCAACGACCGCTGATGCCCTTTGTTACATGGAGACAGGATGTGGAGACCGGTGCAAGAATTTAATGACTAAGGATCAAAAACACTAGGACAACTGAGAAACAAAACACCACTGAGTGAACGGGAAAACCAAAAGAGAGACAAACAACCGACACAGAGACAAAGAGTGGTGGGAGGACGAACGCCAAGCAAGAACAAAGGGGACAACATGGAGTATAAAACAACAAGGGCTAACGAGAGACACCTGGGAAGGGGCGGAGCCTGATACAGGTGAGTGGCCTGACAAGAGGGCGGAGACAAGAAGAGCAAAAGACAGCACATGGACATGACAAGACAGAAACAGGAAGCCAGATAAGACAATTCATGAACAGGACATGGCAGGGTGTGACACCCTCTATTGGCAGACGGCTGCACCACACAGGACTACATGCACACAGACCGTTACCACGACTGTCCTTAACACCACGTCACCGTCACCAAAGACTGCAGTGGTGTCGTACCAGACTGTCCTGGAGTGACTCAGAATGGCAGCGGGTCATCTTCAGTGACGAGTCCCGCTTTAGTCTTGGTGGAGACGCCCAACGAATCCGTGTGTGGAGGCACCGTGCTCAGCACCAAGATGACCTGGTGTCCCTCCACCTCCACCCCTACCGCACCATCTGCAGGAACTGTGTGAGGATGTTCAAGCTGCATGGGATGGATTATCACAGGACTCCATTAGGAACCTCTACAGCTCCATACCGAGACGTCTGGCGTGTTGGGTTAGCGAACACGGCGGCCCGACCCCATACTGAGAGACAGACTTCTGTATGTGTAGCTCAATAAATATTGATCACATCAGTCTAAATTTATCATCAGTTATTGATCCTGGTCACCTTTATCCTCCTTCCCAACACCACCGCACTCCCACACCTCCTTCTGGGTTCAGCTGTTCTTTTGATGATGAGTGTAGTACCTGTAAGACCTACATTAATCTTGAGGAGCTTACTGCTACCACACGTTCTTCAGCAGAAGCTTATCCATAATCACACCATAAGATGGTTAATTCTCATTTTGGGGCCGGGGGTAATCCTCCTCAGTGGAACTGTGTACGGGGTGTTTGAGCCCTTTTAGAGGATACTGTATATTACAGTGTGGTTCATTAGTTGTTTAATTCTCATGGATAAGAACTGACCGATAGTATGTGATGCTCTGGAACAGATGCACATGAGCCTGAGGTCACCACGTCCACAGCCAAGAGTGGGCTAAAGTAGAGTAGGGCATCCCAGGAAACGCTTTCTCCGGAGCTCCATCCTGTACTTTTGGGATGAGTTTGAGTGATGCAGAACTGATCATCCAACATCAGCACCTGACCTCGCTAACGCTCAATCAAATCCGCACAGCAATGTTCCAACATCAGGACCTGACCTCACTAATGCGCAATCAAATCCTCACAGCAATGTTCCAACATCAGTACCTGACCTCACGAATACTGAATCAAATCCTCACAGCAATGTTCCAACATTAGTACCTGACCTCACTAATACTCAATCAAATCCTCACAGCAATGTTCCAACATCAGTACCTGACCTCACTAATACTCAATCAAATCCTCACAGCAGTGTTCCAACATTAGTACCTGACCTTACTATCGCTCAATCAAATCCTCACAGCAATGTTCCAACATCAGGATCTGACCTCACTAATACTCAATCAAATCCTTACAGCAATGTTTCCAACATCAGGATCTGACCTCACTAATACTCAATCAAATCCTTACAGCTACGTTCCAACATCAGTACCTGACCTTACTAATACTCAATCAAATCCTCACAGCTATGTTGCAACATTAGTACCTGACCTCACTAATACTCAATCAAATCCTCATAGCAATGTTCAACATCAGTAACTGACCTCACTAATGCTCAATCAAATCCTCACAGCAGTGTTCCAACATTAGTACATGATCTCACTAATACTCAATCAAATCCTCACAGTAATGTTCAACATCAGTACCTGACCTCACTAATGCTCAATCAAATCCTCACAGCAATGTTCCAACATCAGTACCTGACCTCACTAATAGTCAATCAGATCCTCACAGCAATGTTCCCACATTAGTACCTGACCTCACTAATACTCAATCAAATCCTCACAGCAATGTTCCAACATCAGAGGCTGTTACTGCAGCAACATTAATACCCAGTTAAACAGGCATCTACAAACGTCTGGACACGGTGGAGTTCAGGACTGAGCTATCTCGCCTCGCTTCTCCTCCTGTCCTTATTCACACAGCCAGGCAAACGACAAGCAGCTGGCAGTATCTGTCGCTTGTCCTTCTCCTGTGCTCTGAGTTAGAACAATAACCCTTCGTTCGTCCCATAAGGCAGACATCGACAACATTCACAGAGGCTAATTGAATTAGACGACTGTGGTTTCTTTGTTTGGAAGTTCTGAAGCGCGAGGGTCGTGTTTAAACGCACTTATTAAAAGTCTGCCTATGAAAGACTGGGAAAGTTTTATAAAGTCATGTATGTGTTATAATTCTACTTATTTTAAGACATCTGTTAGACAAAATACTTCGAGACCGAGGTGTGCAGAACTAAAAACCAACGGTTTATTACAAAACAGGCAACAGCAAGCAACAGTACACAGCGAAAACAGTGGGAGAAGCTAAATCAGAGTCAGGGACAGGCGGAGGTCAGAAGCAGGTAGAACAAGCAGCGAGGGCGAACAAGTTGAAAGGGGAAAACCGAAGGGAAACACCAAAGAGAGAAAACAGAGGTACAAACCGTAGAGTCAGGACACGAGCAAAAGGGATAAGGTGAAAGAGTAGTAAAGGAACGAAGGGAGTCGGAAACCAGAGTAATACCATACAAAGGAAGAACCGCTCAGGATTGCTAACCTAGGTTTGGCAAAGCTCCGCAAAGTGTGAGTGTTTGAGAGTGGCTTAAATACAGGAAGTAATTGGATTCAGCTGAGGTTAAAACTCGGGCGATCTAGAGCGAATCACAGAGTCTGACTGGGGGCGCATATACATGACGTCATCAAGCGTGGCCCTCTGGGAAGTGGAGTCCTGAAGAGCGGAGAAGCCGGGGAGAGGTGGAGGCGTGACAACATCACCCAAAACTGTGATAAAATCGCTCACGAAATACTTAAAACAAGTATCTGGAAATACGTTACATAAATCTTAAACCTACAACGACTTTACAACAATCGCAAAATGAGAATTTCAAGACATATCAGTTACATGTTGTAGGGTGACCAGACGTCCCCGTTTCCTGGAGACTGGTTCCTGTATTGGTGACATGTCCCCGGCTGAAGCTGTCCCCAGAAAAGCCAGACTGTCGTACCAGACTGTCATGGAGTGACTCAGAATGGCAGCGGGTCATCTTCAGTGACGAGTCCCGCTTTAGTCTTGGAGGAGACTAACGAATCCGTGTGTGGAGGCACCGTGGTCAGCACCAAGATATATCAGCTACATATAAGATTATTTACGTGTTGGGGTCTGAACCCTGGGGTGTTGTGGGGTGACCAGACGTCCCCGTTTCCTGGGGACAGTTCCTGTTTTGGTGACCTCTCCCCTCTCCCCAAAAAAGCCCCTGTTTGGAATTGGGAATGAAAACTGCAAAGTCCAGCTGCAGAGCAGGTGGGTGGACATCTCGAGCTGTGACGGGGTTGGCCAACAGAGGGCGATGTTACTAACTACTGATTTTCACTTCTAACCACATTGTTGGCCTAGTTGTAGAGAACACTGCAGTGTAACACCCTTACCAGAGCATCTGGCAAGTGTCCAGTGTGTCTACAACACCACTAGAGACGCCTTTCAGGACACCTGGTGACACAGGGGTTAAAGCTGGAGGAACTTGAGTTGTCCTACCAGGTTATGGTAGGTATCCTACTTGAATCCAAATATGACATATGACGTGCTGATAGCAGTGACTCTGTCTCTCTAGTACTGGAGTCCAGTGCTGCTGGAGTGTTTAGACACTGTGTCCACTCACTGTCCACTCTATTAGACACTCCTACCTTGCTGGTCCACCTTGTAGATGGACAGTCAGAGACGATAGCTCATCTGCTGCTGCACAGTGCAGTGTTGGGCATTCTCTAGTCCTTCATCAATGGGCACAGAACGCTGCCCACAGGACGCTGCCCACAGGACGCTGCCCGCAGGACGCTGCCCGCAGGACGCTGCCCGCAGGACGGTGTTGGCTGAATCCTTTTGGTTGGTGGACAGATCTCAGTCCAGCAGTGACACTGAGGTGTCCAGCAGCACTGCTGTGTCTGATGCACTCACACCAGCACCACACACACTAACACACCACCACCACGTCAGTGTCACTGCAGTGCTCAGAATGATCCACCACCATCATACTATCTGCTCTGTGGTGGTCCTGTGGGGGTCCTGAAGATTGAAGAACAAGGTATTCGGAGAAATGGACCAATAAGAGATCAGTATCAAACTGACTATGGCACTGGAGTAAGATGACCACACAATGTCAGCGCCTGAGCTAGCTCGTACCTAGAGATGAATTTTAGAGCCACGTTGAGACGGTCCTGCATAAATTACTGTCAGAGACATTTTCCTGGATCTGCTCAAACGTACGACTGTTGCCGCTCGGTATCTAGTACAGTCAGTATTCTGATACTGTGGCTCCGGCCTCAAAGAGAGAGAGATAAATGCCACCATGCAGTCATGACTGCACGGTTGACTAATCAAGTGTGCCACCAACAATCGCAGGTCCACAAACGTGCGGCTGTGGCTGAACTCCCCATTCCCAGAGGGCGAATGAAGCAGATGGGGTTCTAAATGCTAAATTTCATTTTGTATCATCAGTAGGTTGGTTCACCCCTCATTGGCTCACCATCTGGCATCATCGCAGTCATCCTCTCTCCGCCGCTCCATTTGACTGTATTAGAAGAGCTGAAGTGGGATTCTTTGTCACCTTCGAGTACCAGAGAGTGGGGCACAATCGCCAGGGGGCACAGTTAAATAGTTCCAGGTTTGAAGAGTATCCGATCTCCTCCAGGCGTGTGACCCGGTAGGAGGCAAAAGGGAATATTGAACTGAATTACACATGAATTAAACTTCCTTTAATTCACTGTATGGTGCTGTCAGAGCACCGAGTACAGCCTCTACGTGTCCCGAAATATGAATATGCTGATTTTAGCTGATTTAGTTTGCTAATTGTTTTATTCAAATCTGTATGAGGAATTCCAAGAGTTTAGATGTACAGGATATACAGTAGAGTGTCCAGATGGTCCAGGAGTTTAGATGTACAGGATATACAGTAGTGTCTAGAGTGTCCAGGGGTTTAGATATAGAGGATATACAGTAGAGTGTCCAGAGTGTCAAGGGGTTTAGATATACAGGATATACAGTAGGGTGTCCAGGAGTTTAGATGTACAGAATATACAGTAGTGTCTAGAGTGTCCAGGGGTTTAGATATAGAGGATATACAGTAGGGTGTCCAGAGTGTCCAGAAGTTTAGATGTACAGGATATACAGTAGAGTGTCCAGGAGTTTAGATGTACAGGATATACAGAAGAGTGTCTAGAGTGTCCAAGAGTTTAGATGTACAGGATATACAGAAGAGTGTCCAGGAGTTTAGATGTACAGGATATACAGAAGAGTGTCTAGAGTGTCCAAGAGTTTAGATGTA
>JAMWET010006763.1:35000-47378 GCA_024036415.1 Prochilodus magdalenae
TTTTAAGCGCGCTAGAATTTTACGCGCGTAAAAACCTCCCTGTGAAATGTAATTTTTTTAATTTGCACCGCAGCCCTGCAACCAAAAATCCTCTTATCCAGACAACGAAACGCAGGGCACCCTTTCCAAATGTCCCAAACACGAGAAGCACGCCGCGCGCACCGAGCGCAGCGTTTCCACCTCGGTTCAAGCGTCTAATTGTAATTTTGTTCTGGTTGCAGGTTTCTGCTCGGACCGGAGAGATTCTCATAGACACCCGCCCCCCTTCCCTTCAGCCCCCTCCTCCTCTGTCTCTTCCTCCTCTCCGCGAAGCTGCTGTCTACGTGGAGCGCTGCTGAACTCTCGCGCCCGCCTGCCCGGACCTTGGCCAAAGCCAGAGAAATGGCGAGCAACGGCGCGAAAGCCGCCGCCGACGGACACGTGCTGACCGAGGTGAACGAGGCGCCCACGGCCAACGACAAGCCCAAGACGCTGGTGGTGAAGGTGCAGAAGAAGAAGGAGCTGCCGGACAGGGAAACGTGGAGCGGGAAGTTTGACTTTCTCTTGTCATGCGTTGGCTACGCAATCGGACTGGGCAACGTGTGGAGATTTCCCTACCTCTGTGGCAAAAACGGCGGAGGTAAAGACGCGCGGGGGACGCTTTTTTTTTTCTTTTTCTTTTTTTGGTGTTGTTGTTATTTTGAGAATCCCATCCTGAAGAATATGCGCATATATCCATATATACTGTAATCTCTCATAATCTGAATAATAATTCGCGTAGTGGTTTAGATGGTCTGTCTGTGCGCAAACGTGCGCAAAGCAGCCGCGGAGCAAAATGATTTTTACGCACGGTTTTCTTTTACGCACCTTTAAAATGATTTTTATTATTAGCCTTATTATTACTATTTTAATGATTAATTATTATTATTATTATTATGGTTATTTGTGTTTAGGAGCCTTCTTGATCCCGTACTTTTTGACGCTCATATTTGCTGGAGTACCGTTGTTTCTCCTCGAGACCGCCCTCGGTCAGTACACGTCCATTGGAGGCCTGGGAGTGTGGAAGCTAGCTCCCATGTTCAAAGGTAATCAAGCATGCAACAAACGAAGGGCCGGATCTCATTCCCAGCGCGCGCTCACAATCGTGCCGCTGTTTTGAGGAGCGCCTTAAAGGGGAACTCCGCTGATGTTTAAATATGTGTGCGCTGGCGTGTCATTGGGGGGTAAACTCATCCAGAGGGGTTCGGTGTTAAATGGTTCACTGTAGAAAAAATGGCTCGGGTGTTTTTTGAAGTTGCCGATAGTAACCAGGCGTCATGGCGCAAATATAGCCATTGTGTTTACCACCAAAACGACACTGTGTTACATTGTGTAGTGAGGACGATGGTAAAACAGGTAAAGGTAAAAAAAAAAAAAAAATGGTGCTGCCCAAAGAAAAACAAAGATACTCAAAAATGCTTTACAGGAAGGAAAAAAAAAACTTCAATTCAATTTAATGGAAGTCAATGGAACGAGAATTTTTTCCAAGCAATTTTGGGGAATTTCTGTTGGTTTATTCATCATGAATTGTTATACAGTGTAAAAAAATTATCAAATATATAAATATATATATATATATATATATATATATATATATATATATATATATATATATATATATATATATCAAAATACATAGTAAAATAATAGGGGCTATTCTAATGGGGCTATAAATTAATTAATTACAACATAATTAATTAATTAAAACATAATTATCATAGGTCCAAACCTTCATCTCCTAGAGGTCCGACATCTGACACGTTTTAGGATACACCTGTTATCATGAAACTGTCATAAAGCCGTCAGGCAGTCCATTCGACCAACCTGCAAGGCTTCAGACGCCTAGTTCCTATCGCCACCACTGTGAACCATTCTTCCCAGAACGGTGCATTCCGCACCAGACCACTCCGAATGGGCTTTACGTTAGCACAACACCTAAACCATCACTGAGATTCCCTTTTAACGTGGGCCAAATGACACCCCAGCATCTTCTATAGCTCACTGATATGCACCGTTATCATATTCCTCCACGCCTGATCTTCCGTAGGTGTCGGCCTGGCAGCCGCGGTTCTCTCCTTCTGGCTTAACATCTACTACATCGTCATCATCGCGTGGGCCATTTACTATCTCTATAACTCCCTCACGCCAGTAAGTACAGCTTTGCCGATCGCTCAGTCGTAAAGACCCCATACATAATACTGAAAGCCGCATTATCCCATTTCAGGATCTCCCCTGGAAGTCCTGTGACAATCCCTGGAATACGGACAGATGCTTTTCAAACTACAGCTTGGCGAGCACCGCTAACATGACCAGCGCCGTGGTGGAGTTTTGGGAGTAAGGGCATCCATTTGCTGGAACAATTTGGGATTCAGGACTCTTAGTTTGCATGCGAAACCCCCCAGCCTTTGTCCTCGGCTTTATAAGAGGGCCAGTGTTATTTGCACAAAAATGCGAGGATTGTTTGCGTCTGGCCCTCGGACAGCCAGCCGGCGTGACTCGCATCCACAATGAGGCCTGTGTTTTGTCTAACTAGGTTTGTTTCTGTCACTGATGTTTGGCATACATGCTAACCTCAGTGGGTAATGCTTGTTTGTCCTCTGGTTGTTAGACGTAACGTCCATCAGCTCACCGACGGTTTGGAGAAACCAGGCGAGGTCAGACTGCCTCTAGCCATAACGCTGGCCATTGCTTGGGTTCTGGTCTACTTCTGTATCTGGAAAGGTGTGGGCTGGACAGGGAAGGTAAGGAAAGGGATATTGACCCCTGCTTCTCTTTGTCCTGCATGCACTGTTCGTTCTAGTCACTGAAGGTCAGCACAGCGTTTGCACATCGGCCTGCAGAACACTCTCAGATGGTGCTACTATGAGCTATTGCATGCAGTTAGCCCTTAACCGCTAGGCCATGCTAACGCGGCGAATGTCATGCTTTCAGGTGGTGTACTTTTCCGCTACATATCCGTACTTCATGCTGTTGATTCTCTTCTTCCGTGGAGTTACCCTGCCTGGAGCTAGAGAGGGCATTTTGTTCTACATCACGCCTGACTTTGAAAAGCTGAAGGAATCCGAGGTACGTCAGGTCACATTCACCATCCAGCTGAAGACGCGTGTTGGCAATTTTGCACCATTCTGAAGCATTCCGGCTTTTCTCCGTATCCCGTCTGCCTTCCCAGGTGTGGCTTGATGCCGCCACCCAGATTTTCTTCTCCTATGGCCTGGGCCTCGGCTCCCTGATTGCCCTCGGAAGCTACAACCCCTTCAAGAACAACGTTTACAAGTACGCGACAGATACACCACATACCGAGACGCTCTCGGCTCACGCTAAACGCCAGGGATAGGTCTTTGTTAGGCCCAAGTGTTGAGGATTCCCGATACAGGACACAGAGCCAGAAGGAGTTCTCATTAAATGTCGATCCGTGTAATGACCTTATATAATAACCGCTTGTCCGCTCCGCAGGGATTCCATCATTGTCTGCTGCATCAACTCCGGCACCAGCATGTTCGCTGGGTTTGTCATTTTCTCCATTGTGGGATTCATGGCTCACGTCACAAAGAGGCCGATCGCTGACGTGGCTGCATCAGGTAAATGGATTTCTCAAATTTCCTAGAGAGTGTTGACGTGGGGCCCTAGAAGGGCCAGTATTGGGTTCTTACAGTACACTGGGATCTGTACCAGAGAACTCGAGACTTTCAGTGGAACTTGCAAACGGAATTCTGTATTTCAAGTCATTTGGATCCATTTCTGTTTCTGATCACGATATTCCGTTTAGTTTTTATGTGACAGATAGTACTGTTAAATGCTGTAATCAATCAATCAATCAATCACTCAATCAATCAACCAACAAAGCAATCATCAATTAATCAATCAATCAACCAACCAATCAATCAATCAATCATTCAACCAACCAACCAACCAACCAACCAACAAAGCAATCATCAATCAATCAATCAATCAATCAATCAATCAAAAATTCAATCAATCAACCAATCAATCCAAACATATAGTTAGTTGAAACATGGAGTTGGAATGTGTTGACACAGATATGTAAGTGATTCTATTCAAATATCTTGAAATTCCTTATTGTTACATGTGGTGTACAGTAACTCAGTAAGTGTAATGTGTTAGTGTGCTGTAAGTAGTGTGTTGGTGTACAGTAACTCAGTAAGTGTAATGTGTTAGTGTGCTGTAAGTAGTGTGTCGGTGTACAGTAACTCAGTAAGTGTAATGTGTTAGTGTGCTGTAAGTAGTGTGCTGGTGTACAGTAACTCAGTAAGTGTAATGTGTTAGTGTACTGTAAGTAGTGTGTTGGTGTACAGTAACTCAGTAAGTGTAATGTGTTAGTGTACTGTAAGTAGTGTGTTGGTGTACAGTAACTCAGTAAGTGTAATGTGTTAGTGTACTGTAAGTAGTGTGTTGGTGTACGGTAACTCAGTAAGTGTAATGTGTTAGTGTACTGTAAGTAGCGTTTTGGTGTACAGTAACTCAGTAAGTGTAATGTGTTAGTGTACTGTAAGTAGCAGGTTGGTGTACAGTAACTCAGTAGGTGTAGTGTGTTAGTGTGCTGTAAGTAGGGCGTTGGTGTACAGTAACTCAGTAAGTGTAATGTGTTAGTGTACTGTAAGTAGCAGGTTGGTATACAGTAACTCAGTAGGTGTAGTGTGTTAGTGTGCTGTAAGTAGTGTGTTGGTGTACAGTAACTCGGTAGGTGTAGTGTGTTAGTGTGCTGTAAGTAGCGTGTTGGTGTACAGTAACTCAGTAAGTGTAATGTGTTAGTGTGCTGTAAGTATCGTGTCGGTGTACAGTAACTCAGTAAGTGTAATGCGTTAGTGTGCTGTAAGTAGTGTGTTGGTGTACAGTAACTCAGTAAGTGTGATGTGTTAGTGTGCTTTAAGTAGCGTGTTGGTGTACAGTAACTCAGTAGGTGTAGTGTGTTAGTGTGCTTTAAGTAGCGTGTTGGTGTACAGTAACTCAGTAGGTGTAGTGTGTTAGTGTACAGTAACTCAGTAAGTGTAATGTGTTAGTGTACTGTAAGTAGTGTGTTGGTGTACAGTAACTCAGTAAGTGTAATGTGTTAGTGTACTGTAAGTAGTGTGTTGGTGTACAGTAACTCAGTAAGTGTAATGTGTTAGTGTGCTGTAAGTAGTGTGTTGGTGTACAGTAACTCAGTAAGTGTAATGCGTTAGTGTGCTGTTTCTTAGAGCTTGGTGATTGTTCCTAAACACATCTGGAATTGCAAATATGCTTCATGGAAAAATTTTAATTTGGGAAGAACCTTCACAGCAGTGGCCACCAACCTTCTTTCTGGAGATGTGCTCTCCTGCAGACCATCTGACCTGCTGGCCACTCCTACTTACACTAATACATCAGATTCAGCCGGTCAGGGATGGCAAAAGGAGTTCATACTCTGGAACGTGAAATGAAGGTGTCTAAATGAGTGGCTAGTGCTCTCCTCCAAGCATGTTGAGCTGTCCTATCACAATGTGTTAGTGGCAGTTTGAAAATGCTCAGTAAAGCTTCATGTGTGTTGAGTGTATTAGCTAGCTGGCAACAACTGAATGAAATGAGTCTAGCTCTGAAGGAGCTCTTTTCTTTTTCAGGTCCAGGACTGGCCTTCCTGGCCTACCCAGAGGCTGTTACCCAGCTGCCCGTTTCACCTCTTTGGGCTATCCTGTTCTTTTCCATGCTGCTTATGCTTGGGATCGACAGTCAGGTAAAGATAAACTACACATCCGAATTCCTAACATCCTTAACTCTTCCATTCCTCCAGCCTATAACCAAAAGGTTAGAGCCATGTTCTCCAAATGACGCAACTTGAGTCCACACCGAAGACTGTAAGAAGCTGGTTTGCTTTCACTTGTAAGAATTCCATCCCAAACCTGGATCAATACATATTTCAACTACCCAAACTCACCTCACCTGCCATATACCCAGAAGGATATTACATACACTCACTGTCAAAAAATAGCTGCACCCAGAAGGAAACAGCCCTCCATCAGTCATCTTATTGGTGCAGCACCATCGGCAGATGGCAGCACCACGCAGGACTACATGCACACAGGCCGTTACCACGACTGTCCTTAACACCACGTCACCGTCACCAAACACTGCAGTGGTGTCGTACCAGACTGTCATGGAGTGACTCAGAATGGCAGCGGGTCATCTTCAGTGACGAGTCCCGCTTTAGTCGCCCAACGAATCCGTGTGTGGAGGCACCGTGGTCAGCACCAAGATGGACGGTTTGTCGTCACACGTCCAGAAGGCCTGGTGTCACTCCACCTCCACCCCTACCGCACCATCTGCAGGAACTGTGTGAGGATGTTCAAGCTGCATGGGATGGATTATCACAGGACTCCATTAGGAACCTCTACAGCTCCATACCGAGACGTCTGGCATGTTGGGTTAGCAAACACAGCGGCCCAACGCCATACTGAGAGACAGACTTCTGTATGTGTAGCTCAATAAATATTGATCATATCAGTCTAAATTTATCATCAGTTATTGATCCTGGTCACCTTTATCTTCCTTACCAACACCACCGCAATCCCACACCTCCTTCTGGGTGCAGCTGTTTTTTTGAGGATGAGTATATAAGAAGAAAGGAGGGAAAATGAAAGTGAAAATGGAAATCCAGCATCTGGAATGCCACCAGAACTAGCCAGGTCAAAAAAGAAAATAGAGAAAAGGATGTACACTACAAACACAGAAATGGGACATCTGAGACTGAGAGAAGTGCAACCAACTTCTAAGAATGATCTTTAGAGGTGTTAGGGTTTTGTATGGCGTCAAACAAAAAATTGTACTTAATAGCCAAAATGAATAAATATTAAATATATGAATGGCCACACAGACCACACCCTTATACATCTCATTGCCAAGTTATGGCACATGGCACTAATGAGCTAATCGTGTCCCCACAGTTCTGTACCGTAGAGGGTTTCATCACAGCGTTGGTGGACGAGTTCCCCCGCGCGCTGCGAGGACGCCGAGAGATCTTCATCGCCGTCGTCTGCCTTGTGTCTTACATAATCGGCCTGTCAAACATCACCCAGGTATGTGCATCGTGTATTGTCAGCTTATCCGAACAGTGCTACGCTTCCCTCTTCCTATAGATTCAGCACACGTGTAAAAGCTGGAAGATTATTATAATGATGTTCCCGAACACGCATAGCTGGAGGGGCAAAAATACCTCAACCAGGCCGACTGAGGGCCCTTGAAGCTGCATTAAGTAGGATCGCCTTGCTCTGAGAGCCTCTGAGCACATAAACATCTCAAGCGGAGCATTTTCACAGAGACAGCTAATGGCTTTGTAGTGTTATCAGTTCAGCAGCTTAGTAACCCCAAACTCTTACATAAAGGCTCGTAACCAGAGCAGCGGGTAATCCGGGTTCTTTAAATGTCATCTGCCTTTGCATGTGCTGTAGTTATATACGGTGCACTCAGTAGGTGTGAAGACTTGTGATGTTTACTCAAGGAACAAAGTTATCTTTGGCTTCAGAGGAGTTTTGGAGAAAATGTGGCAGGTCCACTTTGGGTACATGGTGTGGTAGCTCAATGACGTGTGGTGTTAAACGTTGCGCTACACCAACCACCAATACTTTGCTATAGTTCAATGTGAGAGAGGAGGATGGGGACATGGGGAATGCAAAGGACTGGAGAATTGTAGACATGTGACAGTGATGTCATCAGGTGGTGGGTTATGGGAAATGGAGTCCAGGAGATCGGAGGTGTGAGGAGAATCAGCAGGCAGTAGAGGTTACAACACCTTTAATATATGTCTTAAAGGTATTTGAGCAAAATTACCATGTCATAATTCAGTTAAGATTAAAAAATGAATTGTCAATTTGTACAACATGGTCTTTGGGATAAATCTGGAGAAATATTCATCCGACTGGTGTGAAAATTGGTAGAGGTGGTTGCATCTGGAATATGAGAAGTTCACCCAAAGCATGTTTTACTGGGACCTGTCTAACTACATAAACGCTTCATAAACGTTCATGTTACAATTGACCAAAAAGGCGGGTAATCTGAACTCCCTGAAGATGAACCGAACCCGCTGTGTCTTTAGAAGCCAACATTAAATCAGACAGTTAAAGAAAGCTACATAGCTGTTTTAGATGGGAACAGCCTGAGTATAGCGACAGTGGGCTGTTTGAAAACCGAAATCTGAGGTGTAAACAAATACACCTGTCTAGGAAAGTGTGGTGATGGACAAACAGATTGTGACGAGTGTTGAGCTAAAAATCAAGGCGAGGTTTATTGCACAGATTTGTCGTCAGACATAGCAGCAACAAGAGCAAAGTGGACATAACCAAGGGACAAAGACAGAGTCAGTAAATAGGCAAGAGCCAAAACCGAGCAAACAATCAGATCAACAAAGGGACCAAAAAAACAAAAGAGTAAACAGAGACTCAGAAAGACGTCCAAAAACCAGATCGGCAAACAGGATGAGTAACAGAGTGGCAACACATATACGCTTATTCAGAGTGACTTACAAGGTTAATCATATTCCAGGTGGGCCATTGTGGTGTTAGGAGTCTCCTATTGGTATAGCACAGCATTGTCACCCAGACTAGGAACCGAACCCCAATCTCCCACATGGTGTGGTAGCTCAATGACTTGTGGTGTTAGCCATTGCGCCACACCAAACACCAATACTTCGCTATACAGTAGTTCAGTGTTAGAGAGGAGGATGGATGAATTGTCAATTTGTATAACATGGTCTTTGGGGTAAATCTGGAGAAATATTCATCCGATTGGTGTAAAAATTGGTAGAGGTGGTTGCATCTGGAATATGAGAAGATTCAAGATTCAAGATTCAAGATTCAAAGCTTTATTGTCATATGCACAGTAAGGAAACTAGTTTCCCTGTACAATGAAATTCTTACTTTGCTGCCCACACTGGATGTCATAGAATAAAAAGTATAAATATAAATAGACAGATAACAAGGATCAAAAATTAAGCATGCAGAGAATATATAAATAAAATATAAAATGTAAACAATTTAGAATTATACAGGCTATATACATTGTGCAGGTATGTGCTACATTAGTTACATTGTAACAGTCTGTAGTAAAGTGGTGTTGTGCAAAATGAGCTGAAATATAACCATACAAGAACAGTTTACATCTGCAAAACGATGTGTGCAGCTGTATGCAGACACAAACAGTCAAGTACAGTAGTGCAACTAAGTTGACCCAAAGCATGTTTTTCTGGGACCTGTCTAACTACATAAACGCTCCATAAACGCTCATGTTACAATTCACCAAAACGGCAGGTAATCTGAACTCAGTGAAAATTAACCGAACCTCCTGTGAACTTAGAAGCCAACATTAAATCAGTCAGTTAAAGAAAGCTAAGGAGCTGTTTTACGGGTTATACCAGAAATGTGAGATGAAAACATGAATATGAAGCATCAGCATCAAACAGAGGGCATCTGCAATCTGTTGATGTCAGCAGAATTACAAAGGTTACAGGAAAAGGTGCAAACCTCATCACTTGTACAACAGACTCTTTTGTAAGTGTAGGAAGACTGAAATGTCTCTGTGAAGACCTACCTTGTAGCGTACTTGCCGTATATAACATTGATATTGTATCTATGAGACAACCGTGGATTCCCATTTAGTAAGCTTCAGTATCCTGGGATTGGTTTTCACAGGACGCTCTGAGGAGGAACGTTCATCTAATGAATTTGGCAGGTCCTTATTTTAATACTACACAGCACTTTTGCATGAGGGCTCTTATTTTGGCGTGTTTGAGCACCACACAGCTATTTCTACTGGACATGTTTCACACTGAGAGGCCATTTTTGATTGCGTTATACACTGTACACGCTTTGAGCATGTGGTCCCCCTCCTCACCACGCTTGCCCACCTCCCCCATTAATGACCATTACATAATTCAAGATGGCCACCCAAACACTGAGCGTATGCAGGATCTTTTTCAACTGAGATCTTTATTGTTGTTGTTGCTGTCTCATCATCAGTTGGACATACACCAACCAGCCAAATCATTAGGACCACCTCCTTTTATCTACACTCAGTGTCCACTTATCAGCTCCACTGACCATATAGGATCTGTAGGTGTACAGTTCCAGACTGTAGTCCATCTGTATCTCTGTATACTGTATTACCCTGTTCTTCAATAGGGGTCCACAGGAATGAAACTTGGTGGGTAGGTTTGACATTGAGAGACATCCTAATGATTCAAGTTTCACACTTGGCTACGCATGTGACGTAATCAAGGACAGGTCTTAGCCCTGTACCTGACCGACCCAACAGCCATGAATTCGGACAACCAGCGAGCAGTGGCGTCCTCCAGCACCATTGGCAGACGGCTGCACCACACAGGACTACATGCACACAGACCGTTACCACGACTGTCCTTAACACCACGTCACCGTCACCAAAGACTGCAGTGGTGTCGTACCAGACTGTCATGGAGTGACTCAGAATGGCAGCGCGTCATCTTCAGTGACGAGTCCCGCTTTAGTCTTGGTGGAGACGCCCAACGAATCTGTGTGTGGAGGCACCGTGGTCAGCACCAAGATGGACGGTCTGTTGTCACACGTCCAGAAGGCCTGGTGTCCCTCCACCTCCACCCCTGCCGCACCATCTGCAGGAACTGTGTGAGGATATTCAAGCTGCATGGGATGGACTATCACAGGACTCCATTAGGAACCTCTACAGCTCCATACCGAGACGTCTGGCATGTTGGGATAACCATAGAGAGAGACAGACTTCTGTATGTGTAGCTCAAAAAATATTAAGTCTAAATTGATCATCAGTTATTGATCCTGGTAACCTTTATCTTCCTTTCCAATAGCACTGCAATCCCACACCTCCTTCTGGGTGCAGCTGCAATCAGTGTAATACCTGGTGTGTGGTCCTGTGGGGGTCCTGACCATTGAAGAACAGCTTAACAAAGTATGTGGAGCTGATTAAATGGACAATGAGCGTATACAGAATGAGGTGTACCTAATGTAATGGCTGGTCAGAGTAAATTGATGCACTTTGATCCACTTTATGTACCAAGTGGACATTTTTACATTTTTGAAACTAATGATCTTTCTCTTTGTCCACAGGGTGGTCTGTACGTGTTCAAACTTTTCGACTACTACTCCGCTAGTGGAATGTGTCTCCTGTTCCTGGTGTTCTTTGAGTGTGTCTCAATATCGTGGTTCTATGGTAATTGTCTGATTCTGTTTATTATTATTGAGTGTGTGAGGTGTAAACAGAGTAAGTGAGAGAGGGTTTGGTGTGAGGTGTAAACAGAGTGAGTGAGAGAGGGTTTGGTGTGAGGTGTGTACAGAGTGAGTGAGGGCAGGTTTGGTGTGAGGTGTGTACAGAGTGAGTGAGAGAGGGTTTGGTGTGAGGTGTGTACAGAGTGAGTGAGAGTGGGTTTGGTGTGAGGTGTGTACAGAGTGAGTGAGAGAGGGTTTGGTGTGAGGTGTGTACAGAGTGAGGGAGAGAGGGTTTGGTGTGAGATGTGTACAGAGTGAGGGAGAGAGGGTTTGGTGTGAGGTGTGTACAGAGTGAGTAAGAGCGGGTTTGGTGTGAGGTGTGTACAGAGTGACTGAGAGGGGGTTTGGTGTGAGGTGTGTACAGAGTGAGTGAGGGAGGGTTTGGTGTGAGGTGTGTACAGAGTGAGGGAGAGAGGGTTTGGTGTGAGGTGTGTACAGAGTGAGGGAGAGAGGGTTTGGTGTGAGGTGTGTACAGAGTGAGGGAGAGAGGGTTTTTGGTGTGAGGTGTGTACAGAGTGAGGGAGAGAGGGTTTGGTGTGAGGTGTGTACAGAGTGAGGGAGAGAGGGTTTGGTGTGAGGTGTGTACAGAGTGAGGGAGAGAGGGTTTGGTGTGAGGTGTGTACAGAGTGAAGGAGAGAGGGTTTGGTGTGAGGTGTGTACAGAGTGAGGGAGAGAGGGTTTGGTGTGAGGTGTGTACAGAGTGAGGGAGAGAGGGTTTGGTGTGAGGTGTGTACAGAGTGAGTGAGAGCGGGTTTGGTGTGAGGTGTGTACAGAGTGAGGGAGAGCGGGTTTGGTGTGAGGTGTGTACAGAGTGAAGGAGAGAGGGTTTGGTGTGAGGTGTGTACAGAGTGAGTGAGAGAGGGTTTGGTGTGAGGTGTGTACAGAGTGAGTGAGAGAGGGTTTGGTGTGAGGTGTGTAGAGAGTGAGTGAGGGGGGGTTTGGTGTGAGGTGTGTAGAGAGTGAGTGAGAGAGGGTTTGGTGTGAGGTGTGTACAGAGTGAGTGAGAGCGGGTTTGGTGTGAGGTGTGTACAGAGTGAGGGAGAGAGGGTTTGGTGTGAGGTGTGTACAGAGTGAATGAGAGAGGGTTTGGTGTGAGGTGTGTCGAGAGTGAGTGAGGGGGGGT